>CM039681.1:16752667-16810167 GCA_022537955.1 Schmidtea mediterranea
GCACTTCGCCGTAAGAACGGCGATATCCTCACTTCGAGCCCAAGCCCATCGAGGATAGTGGGTGACCGGAAAGACTCCGGATCCTCGTCAATTAAATTTATATGAAGTCGACCCGGGCAGGGGATTCGCAATTATTATTCAGGGGGCGTATAGATACTCCGGGGTCGAATTCCGGAAACTCAAACTTCCTGGTAAGGTGGAGGCGGGTCGTTGGTTGGATGGAATCTCCAGGTCCCACTCCAGTGAGACCTTCTTCCGCTCGTCGGCGCCGCTTCGCGACGACGTCGATTCTATTCGGTCGCCGCGAGTCCGTGCGTTAAGTAAGTGCATTTTCCGGGTGTCCTCATCAGGTGGTTGAGGGAGCAGCGGGCTCGGACAGACGGGCTGAGGAATCCACAGGTATGGATTCCTAGAGATAGAGGACGAAGGCAATTCGTTGAGACAGGAAGGTGAGAAGCTGGAATTATTTACAATTCCGGCTGGATATTGCCGGGACGCAAGCTTGGAAGCTCGGTGTCGGGTGAACGGCACGACGGAGGTGCAGGAATGCTCGATGAGCAGCCGTGGGTGCGTACCGAACAATTCGTTCTCGCGCCGAGTGAGTCGGTCGAATTCTCTGTCGCAAGTTCTTTGACGGACCTCGGCGGAAGCCCACGTGCCCTTTAGTTCTGCGTATTTGGTCGTTGGAGGGTTTCGTGTCTTTGCTTTAATTCTTCGATGGTGGCGGACGGCCACCGATCGACGAGGGAAGTCGTGGTATTCTGGCCAATCTGCCCGTTTTCGTTGTCGTTATTAAGATCTGCCATTCTGAAAAGGGGAACGAAGGAAAGAATAAAAAAAAATTTCTTGAGAAAATAAAGTGGTTGATAAAGTACGGGGACCTTGGCGAGAGGGACAGGGCGGCAGTTTAACGGTTGGGTCCTTATTTCTGTTATTACCCCTGGCCGGGTTCCGTAAGTTAGCCATTTGCCAATATAGCGTAGCGCTGAGGGTATCTTTCGGGCATGCTACCAATAGTCGCATACTAATTATTACGGAGGTCGGCTAACCCCAATTATCTCATTTGCGAATAAAAATGAGTGAACAGTTGATCTAATTTGGCTTTGTGTAATTAAATTTATTTTACTTGCCATTGATATGGTAGGTCATTTAGAAGCGTATTGGCGATTTGTTAGTTCAATACTTTTCCTTTAGACGAGTATTTCTAGAGTTAAATGCGGCGATCCGAATTAGTTTTTAATTACTATTACGTTTATCCTTACAATATTTATAGGTTATTTTTATTTTAATTTCCATTTACTATTGGTTATCTTCACTTATAGAAATTCATTGTTATTACAAAAATTTTTGTCCATTTCCTTTCGTTCAATCCCTACGTGTGAATACTTCATTAGGAGTCTATTATCGCTATTATTACCATTTTGCGCTGGTTTCTTTATCTATATTATTTAATCTGGGGTTACCCGTGACAATTTTCCCTACTTTACCTCATGGTTAAATGTCATTTAGGTTGCATTTCTTATCTATCGTAGTTGATCTCATCAATTCCGCAGATGTTCGTGATGATCAATCGTTACTACTCTCGCCGTTACAGTCAGGGTTGTGTGGTTCAATTATCGCTAATGTTATTCTTATGGTTTATCCGAAACAGTCACAAGAATCGTCACGGTTCTGTTGATTTAGTAACATTATGTTCTGCGTTAGATTTTGAAATTTATTGTACGTCGCATTACATTAGATCGTATTAACTAAGTAACAGGCGTGACTATTGTCTACTTACACAAAATTTATCGATTTCCAAAGGTAATTGTTTTGAATTCCTACCACGTCACATTTCACAATTTGATTTTGGTCGGGAGAAATCTTAGCGTTTTATTGATGGCGTACTGACATTTCCATAACCATTCTCCTTTAGGTTAGGCTCACTTTCAACGGTTTTTACGAGATTTAGTTCAAAATGGAGATATTATTGGTTACGATTGTTTATTCTATCAACACTAATTTACCTCTTACCCCTACTACCCGGTTTCTACATCGAGTCGTCCGAAAAGAAAATGGACTCGTCATGGGTCTGATTGTAGTCATGCCTAAATTCCCCTTCTCTCTACTGATCGCCATTGTTCCCTGATTTTATTCCAAACTCGTTCGGCCACATATTTCAGAAGCCGCCCCGAGTATACATCGGGCGCCCTTTGAACGTTACGTCCTGTGCATTATCACCAGAACCCGACTCGGCGCGACTGCCCGAGGGTGTCACGAGGGCATGGACCCGCGTAGCCCAACTAAGGGTTTTTCACCCACTAGTTTAGCCCGAGATCCGTCCCATGGACCATCTATTACGATTTTACAATATGTATATGAATTTAAGGTTCGGACAATAAATATCGATAATTAATTTTATTGGCATAAAGTGAATGAAGACATACAAAATTTTTAATTTAAAAACATATAAAATTAAGATAAGATATACAATAAAAATTTCCTTAACGTCTCAAGAGTTCTAATCGTCCAAAGTTGCACAAAAATTTCAATAGTTTTAAAGTGTTTGAAAATTTTTTTAAAAGGTTAAAAGTTATGGGAATCATCACTGTATTTTATACTTATATTGTATGCATGTTTGCGACCAATAGTGCGATTTTCGCCATTTTTAGGGCTTTATTTTATTTATTAGCGTTAAAATTATTTTTATTATTTTTGTATATTTTTTCTTTAGATTTTTTCAATATATAATTCAGTTTATGTATCGAATTTTTCATTTTTGTACTCTTATTTTTTGATAATATTTCATTTTGCCCTTTTTTATTTGTTCTCTGTCCGCCCCTCTGGCCTATGTTTTTTCTAAACCTATTTTGCAGGTTTTGGCAGGTTTATTTTCGTTTAGTAGTGTTTCTTTCTGTAGCTGTCTGCTTCTCATTATTTTATAATTATTTGCTGTTTAAGTTAGTTTGTTAGTACTCAATTTATTTTGTTTAAATTAATATGTTTTTATTAATTTTTAGTATCTTGGTTGCGGTGCATGTTTATGTGCAGTGATTCCTTCCACAACTTTTTCGCTTTTAATTTTTTGTTTAAATTGCTTGGCTCTGAAGCCCAACAAACCACTCCCGGGGCGTTTAAACTTTGCGCCCCGCAATTTTCATATACACATTCGCATCCCAATATGATTATTTTATATACATTTACTAATTGAACAGAAAAATGAGAGAAATGGCAATTTATAAGAATCAAAGCAGACATCACTTAAGGTGATGGGATTTAGACTAAATTTATACATAAGTCCATTACAGTTTAGTCAAGTTTTTTATTACAATTACACATAATAGGATAGTCATTTATTATCAGTTCGATATTCCATGCACTTGGACCTGGATGTCGTAGGCTGGATTGGTTTAGTGGTTTCGATCATTTCTTTTGATTGTTATTACTGAGCTGTTTTGGTACTTGAGAACGTTGAGCTTAGAGATTTTATTGAAACCGATGTGATTGATTCGAGTCTCTTCTTCGGATTTCTATTGTTGGAGATTTTGGGTATGACTTTTGCTATTTGGTGTGATTGCCAGATTGTGTGCGACGATGACTGATAATGATTTGGGTGATCCCAGGCAGAGGATTGTGATTTCGAATTTGTGTTGTTTTCTGCATTGTTCGGAGTTGCCAGGAGCGAGGAGGGTATTGTCGTTTGTTAGCGAGGGATATTTTCGAGTTGTGAGAGCTGGTTGATTCTTCTGTTGGTAGTGGAGTTGAGATTTTTACACGAAGGTTTTTGAAGGGAGTATTTTCGTATTCGGTGAAGTTCTTGTTATGATGGTTATGCGGTGATTTCGATGTAGCTCTTGGTTTTTCTGAGATTGGGTTTGGATTTGTTGAAAGACCGCGATTAAGAGTAGGCCAGATTTGTGGGCTATAGGCTCCATTTGTCTTATTTATATGACTTTCAAACTCTTGCTTATTTACATTTGTACACGTTTTCGTACTATTATTCGGGGTTTAATTCGATCGTGGACTACTCAAAAGTTTGGGCTGCTCATTAGCATCCAATTTCGGCCCTTCATTAGTCTGCCTGCTCATCTCAGGGAAAAGGGTGATTATTATATGTTTTTTCGTCTATGGCGCTTCTTTGGCTTCTCGTTTGGTTTCTTTTAAGTATTCGTATTTGTTGTTTGTCATCGCAACCCGCTTTCGTAATTGTTTTTCTCGTCGTAGTTTCTTCGAGTTCCTATAAAGCTTATTTAGTCTTTTTGTTCTTTGATATTTCTTTTGCGCATTCTTGCCTTTGGTTTTTCCAATGGTTCCTCTAACACATTTGTTTTGACCATTTTTCCTGGCTAACTCGTCTTTTAGTCCTTTTTACTCTCTCTTCCCCCCCCCCCACAACCTTTTTTTTAATTCAATTTTTTTGTTTTAGACCATTCATTTTCATCTCTCTACTTCTTCTCTTTGTCTTTTTGTTCCTCGCCTTCTTTTAGTGCTTTTATTAAGTTTCGTGACTGGAACCATTGAATGTGGTTATACAGTCTATCTTCCTGTAATTGGTTGTCTCCATTGCTGTCTTTATATTTTTATTCATCTCTCCCTGCTCATTTCCTTCTCCTTCCACTACCTCCTCGGTTCTTACATATATGGCAGTGGGTACTCGTTCTCCACTTCAACCTTTATAGGTTTGATTGCTTCCCGTGTAAGTGGTTCTCGGCCGGATCCCCTTGCATTTGTTGTTAAATCATTCTGATTATTCATTTTCTACATTTTGT
Source organism: Schmidtea mediterranea (assembly GCA_022537955.1). Classification (NCBI taxonomy): domain Eukaryota; kingdom Metazoa; phylum Platyhelminthes; order Tricladida; family Dugesiidae; genus Schmidtea; species Schmidtea mediterranea. Next base: position 16,757,416 of record CM039681.1, read on the forward strand.
ACATTACATTTGTTATTTTGGTTTCTTTTTATTTTTATGGTTTTTCATTTTATCTTTTTTATGGGTTTTTATTATGCTTTATTTTTTTATTTTTTATTTTTTTTTTATTTTATTTTATTTTTTACATCGATGTTTATTTACATTTTTTACTTTACAATCTTTTTCTTCCACTCTTCCTGATACCCATGTGCCCCGAAACTTCCACAAACCCTTCGTCTCTATCACGGTTTCTTGTGGTTGTTCGAGTGGTTCGTTCACATTTTGCTATTTGATAATTGGGGCATTAGGCGTATCCATAGGTACAGACGAGGTCCAAAAATATGGGTGGATGTTTAACAGTTTCTCATTTTATTCTCTCCCGTAAACCTGTGAGGTGTCATCTCCCCGATCCCAGCATTTATGATTAGCTTGGTTTACCTCTTCAATGAGATCTCTATCTCCTTCCATTTTATTGAGGTGTCCCTTTGGGTTGTCATTCCCTGCTATCTCTGCTTGTAGCTCCCTCACTTTTGCGTCAAAAGACTTCTTTTTCGCAATCCTTCTTGAGTGCCTTTCTGTCGTGGATTGCGGGTCTCTGCTTGCTCGCACATTTTCTTATATTTCTTCTATTCCCTGCTCTGCGCATTCTAGTTCTGCTTTTTCCATCTCTACCTGTAGGTCGGCTCTGTCTACCTTCGGCCAGTTTTCGCAGTTTGGCTTCCTGTATCTTTGTTAAACTGATTCACTTTCACCGTCGTGAATTTTTTAAGGTTCCCTTCTCTTTTCTGTGAATTCTTAATCGACTTGTAAATTTTTTCCGTTTCCACTTTGCTCTTCGAGCTGTTCCTCACATTTGTAGCATTATCGAGAGGTACACGCTTTTCGGGGCATCTTTCAGCCCCCTCATTGGCCGCTGGTATTTCTGTTTCCCAAGTTTTTGGCTTCTATTTCATGCTCCATTTGTTTTCTTTTCACTGCACTCGCTACTTTCGTTCCATTGCGGCCACTTGTTTAGTGTTTGCTCCCTTTTGGTTTATGTTCTAACTCTTCTCGGATTTTAACTTGTACGTTTCCCTATTTGTTCGATTTGGGCCCGAGGTCTTTATTTTTCCTATCGGCTCCCTCAATTTTCGACATTGGTTAAAGGGTGCTCTTGCTAATTGACTTAGGAATTTTGCTCCGCATTTTTTTCCAGTTCCTCTACTTTCTTTATCAATCTTTTATTCAGTTTTTCCACTTCGCTCTTACAGCCGACTGCTTCTTAGGCTAGCGTAGCTCCGAGGCATTGCCCTCCAAAACCTTACTTCCAATTTTGATTCTTTCATTTCTAAATTGGAGTTCTTTCTTCTCCGGATTGATTGTCTACCCCACTTTGGTTGATACGGCTGTGTTGATTACTTCTCTGTTAGTATTTAACTTTGCTTTCTCTTTTAACTCGGTTATGGTTTTTTGTTTAGCAGTTCTAAACATTAACCTTCCCATATTTCATTCTCGTTTCTTGTTCCGTCGACCTTGTTTTTGGAGTTTTCTCATCTCGGCTCTTTTGGGTTTCTTCCAATTGTTGTGACGCATACTTTCTTCTTTTTCCTCTCGTATATTCCTGCTATTCTTTCTCTTTATCAATTTCTCGAACTCTTCTATCCCTTCCTCGTATTATTTCTCTGGGACTCTATTCATTTACGTTGTTAGTTGTCTCATGATCAGCTTGTCTTCATGCCCATTTTTGTAATGTGTTTGCCACATTCTTCTTCGCACTTCTCGGTTCTCTGTTTATTTTATTTCATCATTCCCATCGTCTTCATTTTTATTAGTATTGCTCTTTGGTGTGTCGTTTTACTCATGATTGTCCATTCATCTTTACTACTTGGTAGATTGGTTTACTATTCGATGCGTTATTTCTTTGTTGTTCATTTTTCTACAAGAAATGTTTACAATTAAGTTTTGTATTATTGGCCGGTAAGTTTTCGTAGTTTATTGTTTTCTTCACTTACGCACAAGTATTTTGATATTTTATTTGGTACTACTTTACATTATTTATATATAGGCATATATTTTTTTTTATTTTACACTTTACATCTTCCTCTTTTTCCTACTCTTGTCCTTTCCGTTCCTTCTTCTCTCTACATGACACTTTAACGAATGGTTGTTCTCCTTCTAGGTATTCCCACGTCACATTTTGTTTCATCATCCTTGATGCCCCTACTGCTACGCCTAACATCTGCTGTTGGCTTTGTTTGTAGCAGGGCGTTCCATCTGGTTTGAAATCTCTCTACATGTTGCATTCTTTTATGCTGACATTATTGTGAAGGGCCTTTTATGGACTGAACGGCCGCATGGCATTGCTAATTCGTCCCATTCTGCCTCTTTTACCTAAGTTACGAAAAATTTACAGATACCGTGGGTATTCTTTCTCCGTTTCCATTCTCCATTGGGATACCGATACCTCGATTCTCGTTATATCCGATATTTTTCCATGGGAATAACAATGGTTGGGCTGGTTATGATACTTTCCGTTCTCATCCCTTGCTCTCTTTGCCATTTTCTTTGTGAATTTCCTCAATTCTCCATATATATGGAAAGCAATTGGTTAGCGTTTTCTCCCCGGGTCAGTGTAAAGCTTTTCTTAGTTTTTGATTTAATGTTCTCTTCAATTTTTTACATTTCGTTTTCTACATTCTTTTCTGTTCTCCGACATTTCCTATCCTGCTAATTCGGAATTATTCCCTCTTGGTGTTGAAATATTTCTGCAATAATATTTTGTGCGATTCGATTCGAATTTTCATCTTCGTTATTGTTTTGATCCATAGTTGTCTTTATAATATCTATCCATATCTTCAGGTGTTTCCTCGGCCGTTTCTATTGGTACATAGTCGTATTTGTTCTCTCTCTTAGTATTTTTATTTCTTACATTCCCCATTTTGCCATTGGACATTCTATTCGTTTTCTCCACTACATCTTTCCAATGCTCTTTGAGTTCTACTTCTTCCTTTTGATTCCACATTTCGTTTGGACATTTTCCCTCGAAATCTTCACATATCTTCTCTTCTTTCACCATTTACGATGCTCCTGTTGTATTTGCTTCCATGTTTCGGTTGATTATTGCAATATTCGCCATCTTGTTCGTCTTTCCTCACATACGTTTTCGTGTTGCTTTCCTTCCCTTTTGGATATGGGTTGTTTGACATTTTCTCGCAGGTTTCTTTTTGTAATTTACATTGGTTTAAGTTGATTGCTCATTTTCTTTTGATTTTGTCACTTCCGCATTCGCATGGTTCATTTGGGCATTTTGAATGCTCATGTTATAATTTTCTCCTTACTGGCTGCTCGATCTTCTTGTGTTCTCCTAATGGATTGCAATCTCTTACTTCTCTACAATCGGGGCATTTGTTTTGGGGCCAGTTTCATAGTTAATTCTATTACACATTTCGGTGCATAGTCTACACCGCGGCACTTCTGTTTGTCTTGCGTCCTTTAAATAGGTTTAAGTACATGCTCCGCATCGAATGCTTGCTTCTATTTTGATTTGGGTCTGTTTTCTTGATTATTTTTATGACCTCTGTGACTTCTTGCTAGGTTCTTTGTTGTTTCCATTTCCTATAATTATATATACATTTCAGTTTTGCGTTGTTTAGCGTTTTATACATTTATTAGCTCGTATCTTTATTACACTTATTTTTTATAATTTTTTGATTTTGGGGTTTTTCTTGCTTATACCTTTACTTCTTTTACATATTGTACATCTTTTCTTCTTCTACTCCACGTTACTTGATGAATCTGGTTATACTCTTTCCTCGATTTGGTTCAATATCCATTCACTCCATTCTACTTGTGGTTCCTCTTCTGTTTTCTTCTGCTACTCTCTGGCAACTCGTTTCTCTGCCATTGATTTTTTCTGTTCTTAATACTTGTAATTCCCGTTCCGTTTCATTTATTTCGTTTCTGTTGTTCTTCTTGGCTCCTCTCTCCAGTGGATACATGTTTGTATTTAGAGCCTCTCTCAACGCATTTGGTTCTCCGTCCATTGCTTCTTGTAACGTGTTTACCACTTTCGTTAGGCGTTTATATTGCCGTTCCACATTTCGATTTACCGGTTTCGGTTGTCTTACTCTTGATAAATTCTTGTTTCCATCTTCCTTAATTTGTATTCCATTATTCGTATCTCAATTGTCGTTTTTGATGTTCAGGGTCTTATTGTTGTCTCGAATTCCATTTTTACATTAGTTTACAGGGTTTATATTAATACATACCGCTTTAATACTGAAGTATATTTTAACGAATTGTATACATTATATTACACTCATATTCCTTTACTATACCCTTTGCATTTTATGAGGGGTTCCGATGTTGTCGAAAATCCTCGTTCAACCATCTTGTTCCTCTATTTTAATTTTTCTTTGGTCATCCTTCGTCGTTGTATTGTCTGAATGACTTTTCTATATCTACTTGATCTGCTTTCCGTTATACCCATGGTGGATTCCGGTTGCTACTGCGATTATTATTATGCTTGTAATCCATGACTATTTCGTATCCAGTTTGGATTCTATTGTTTCTTCGCGTATTTGCACTAATGTTTTTCTTCATTTTTGTTCTATTGCGGCTGGTTTTCTTGGTTTTTCTCGATTAGTTCATTATTCTTTCCATTTTGGGCTTCTGAGATATATCTGTCCTTCTCTTTACTTCCGGGTTTCCACTTTTCTTTTATTCGTGGCATGTTTTCATTTTTCTCCCCTTTTTTAATGGTTTTAAACTGTAGTCTGTTTTCTACCGGAGTTCATTCTTCCGTCTGTGGGGACATATCGGTATAATCAGGTTTTCTTCCATACACATATTGAATATCTTGTTTTCAATGTTTTGTTTATTGTTTCATTTTGGGTGTGGTTTTGGGTTGAATTTGATTTGGAGATATCTCGTTATCTTCATTCGTTATTTTCTTTTGTGCATAGTTGTTCCCCATTTAGTCTGTAAATCTTGTGTTATTATTTAATTTTCTTCCCTCCAGTGATAGTTCCATGTTGATCGAGATCCAATGTTGTTATGGTGCGCGACCCGTTATCCCACTGGGATGTAGTTTTCGTTGTTGCTTTCTTTTCCCGTCTTTTCCGTTGTACATTTATCAGAGTTTGGTTTTCTGCGTCTGGGCTTATACATAATTTCTATATTCTGCTTTAATGTTAGTCCTCGTATTATTAGCTGAATCTCCTGGATTTTAGGTGTGATCTTTTGGCATCGTCCCATCTTCGACCGTAATTTCATGCTTATGCATATCTTATTTACCGTGCGTGTAATATTTTTCCTTTTCTGCGTTTATTTTTGGTGTTAGTGTCGGTTTGTTTCCCACTGTAGATGATTTCGTTCTTCTGTGGTTGTGTATTTAGGCGTCTCTGTTTCTCTTGTTGACTACATTTACTTTGTTCATTATTCCTTGGATTGTTGTTTGTACTTTTTCCCCTCGTCTTCTGTGTGCTCTTTTAAATTGTTACACCTTTGGGCGTTCATGATTTCTGGTATATGCATATTTTTTGGTATCTTCGTCTGGTTTTATTCCTTTATATATTGGGTCTTTTAGGTTTTGTATCCTTTTCGCATATTCTATTTTCCTATCCAGTTCCGTTGGATTCTGGTTATACATACTTGGAGTTATTGTTTGTCCTTCGATGTTTGTTATTTTATCTGGTTTAGTTCCATTTATATTCTCTTTGCTTCCTCCGTTGAGTGCGATTTAGTGTTAATGTGGTCACTGCTAGTAGTTTCCAAGTTGTCTCATGACAATAGAGAATGTTAATTAGATTGGTTTTTCCAAAATTGGTTCTTATTTGCTAGGCATACTGTTCGTTTTTCATAATTCGATTTTTTTGTTTTCGTTTCTATTTATTTGTCGTTTTTCGTTATTTTCCTGGTTGTTATGCCGTATCGTTTGCTTGTCTTGTTTGTTGCTCCTGTTTCTTTCTCCTTTTCATCGTTTTGTTCATTTTTCTCTATTATCCTTCATCTCGTCAATTTTCGTCATTATTATCTTATTTCCCCCGTCTTTCGCTGAAATTGTCGTCCCCGAACATTTAGTTTTCCTAGATTTAATGCTTTATAGGCCGTTATTGCTTTTCCCTTGCCTGAATTATTTTCGTCTACTGACGTTCGTTCCCTTTCGGGACTCTTTGGTTTTTGTAACCTTCCAGTTTTCCACGCAGGTTTAATAATTCACTTTCCCATTTCTCGATTCTCATTTGTTCTTTAATGTTATCAGTAAATTTTATTTCTTTGGTCGTTGTGGAGTACTATCATTATTATGTTGGGGTTTCCTTCCTTTTTCATCAGTTTTTTCAGCAGTGTAGATTTTCTCCGTCTTCGATCTCTCATTTACATCTATTGCTTATTCCTCATGATCCTTGATATTTTTCCAATTTAGCAAGATTCTTTATTTGCCTCTTTGTTTCGATATTATGGTTCTCCATGATAGTCTTTGAGTAATCCGCGCACAATTCCTCTATTTCTCTTTTCTTGGTTTGGCGATTTTCTGTTATAAATTTTATCATTTCCACGTTAGGTTCGTTTAGTTGTAACCTCAAAGGTATGCGTACTCCAATCGTCTGATCTCTCTGTTAGTTCCGATCCGGTTCTTATTAGTTCTTGTATTCTGCCATTTTTACTCCAGATAGTGTTGCGTACATTTAGCGCTGTTTGCCGTTTTCCTTTTCTATTCGAAAACTTTTCCCCCGCATTTTTTCTAATAGTTTATTGATTTTTAGGGCTACGGTTGTCTTTTGTCGTTTGTTTTGTATGGCGGGGTGTAACGGTATCCATTCCTGATGGGCATTGTTAAGGTAAAAGACTCTCGGTAGGTTTTTTCGATTTAACAGTTTGTCTGTATCTGGGTCGATTTCAATCTCCCATGGCATTGACTGTGCTATTACTCCCAACATTCTGTGAGTTATTTGCGTTCTATTTTTGTAATCGAATTCTTGCGGGCATTTTTGTCTTTGCTGTTCGCACTTATTCATTTAGTTGCGTCCTTTTTGAGTTATTTCTAAATTTTGTTGAAGACTTCTCGTTGTTATTGTCCTCGCTTGCCTAACGTCTGACGATTGTTTTCGGTTGGCTTGCAAATTATATATGATTTTGCTGATAGAAACCGGTTGGATGGTAATTTGAATTGACTCATGTAAATTGGAACATTTGATGTGTTATTTCCCAAGCCCTATTACTGTTCCTTGTGCCGAATTCTCTTTTAGTTTTAAACAGTTGTTGTTTCTCTCTTACTGCCTTGTCGGTCCCGCTGAAGTTAGTTAACAGTATATCTTCTCCTTCTTGATTGAAGCTTCATATATTTGCTGTCAAGTGTATTGTACTAAATTAGGTCTGATTTCATTGAACTCGTTTTTTCGGCCTTGTTTCATCGGTTGGTTTGGTGTTTATTACCCATTTATCGTGTCGCGGTCCGTTTCATGGATTTAAGTCCTATTGCCTATTTCCTGCTTGTTACATTCTAGTTGCATACGTAATAGATCGGGTAGGTCTTCCAAGTTGTCGATTATTCTCTTTGGTGACCGCTATTTAACATCACTCTCAGATTTTTGGCTATTCGTTAATATAACGCGTTTCAACGCTGTATCCCCTCTTCCTATCTGTTGCAGTCACATCTTGCTCCTTGCTTTAGTAGGACTTTAATTATCCAAGTTGGGACTGTCTCTACTGCTGCGATCATTTAGTGGGGTTTCTCCGTCCTCGTTTCTGGTCGGATTGACTTCTTTAAACCGTTCCCATTACGTTTAATTATTCTGCATTCTTTTCGTAATTATTTCGTCTGCATGATGGTATGCAGCTGGTATTGCTTTCTGTTGTCACATAGTGGAAATAGAGTTGGCCAGTTTGTAATTTTGTGGTTATGATTGCTCGATATCTTAGTTCGTTCGCGTTGTATGTCAAATATCTCATTAGTCCTCCCAATATTTCAATATTCTCGTTTTTCTTTTGCCCATCTGGAGTAGAGTTTTAGCCTCTTTCACGGTATTTCCGCTATCTTCTGGTTCTAAATTTTCCACGTATGGTGATCCTCCATTCTTCATCATCATATTCTTTTACTCGTCTTCGTCGTATTCGTTCTGGATGTCCATTATTACTGTAGTTCTGGCTGAGTGAGCATCTTAGCATCGATATCCTTGCGCGTTTTGGACCGTGTCCATTATACGTCTTTTCTTTCTGGTTGGGCTGTATGTTTGTTTGGTTATGGCTTTACATCTTTGCCCACGTTTACCATATATTGTCTGTGAATATTGTTACCAATTTTCTCTTTACGTTTTTGTTTCGCTTGGGCGTTATAGGATTTTCGTATGGTCTTTTCCGTTTCTTTGTAATTTTTTAGTTGTGCCTGGAATCAATTCTTGGTTGTTTCGATGTATTACCCAGTCTCCTACACTGAAAGTGTTGTGGTTTTAGACATTTCTCTTCTGATCATGTAAGGCTGTTGGAGCTTTCCTGGGTTTAAATTTGGATGTTTAGTCCTGCCGTTTTCCATATTTCTTTGCATTTTCCTTTTCCTTTGGAATTTGAACGTAGTCGTCTGTCTTCCATATATTGTGGACAGTTGGGCGGATATTCTTAGATCCATTGGCATAGTTACATTCTCTGCCATTTACATTAGGCTTGAATGGGCTTCATCTTAGGTTGCAGCATGTGTTGACACGTAGGCCAGTAGACATAAGTTGATGTTATTCGTCCCATCTTCTCTGATATCTGTCTACGTAAATTGATAGATTTGTAATTAGTGTCCCGTTGAATCTCTCTGTTAACCCAGTGCATTGTGGATTGATACAGGTGACGTTCTTTCAATTGTATCTTGAAGTAATCAGTTTACTTCTTTTCATTATTTCACTCATAAAATTCGTTCCTTGATCCGTTAATATTTGCTTTTTGGGGTCCATATCGGCAACAGATTTCTTCCACAGTTTTTTGTGCTATTGTTTTTGGCCTTTTTGCGTCTTTTCATTGCAAATGCTTCGGGGAATTTTGTTGCAGGTAGTCCTGTAACTACTAGTTATGTATATATTTCGTTTAGTTGGTCTCTGGTAACTCCTAATAGCATCCATCGATTCATTGTCATAGGTTCCGGCTGTATACTGCATTGTTTTAGTGGTGCTTTCCATTTTGCTCCGGTATTTTTTTCTTGTTGCGCAAATAAGACAGTTTTTTTATCCAATCTTTTCACGATTCGACATTGGCCAGAAGTATTTCTTCATTCTTGCGAGCGTTTTTCTTGTATAGACATATGTAGCCCGCCTAATTCCATCGTTGATATTGGCCGAATAGTTCCTTTCCGTCTATTTTCGGTATTACCATTAGCCTTTGCTTTCGCCGTCTGCTATTAGTAACCACTTTTTTCTCGATTTACATTCGGTGTCGATGTTTATCCATTGTTTCCTTCAAATTGTGGATCATTTTCGTAGATCTTCTGGTTTTACCCGTTTTTACGTTAATCGATTATTAATTTCAATTCGGCGTCTCTTGTTGGTCAATCATTAATTTGAGCGAAGTCAATATCTTCGCAATTTCATGCATATCCGCCTGACTTCCTCGTCCATCAGATCTGGGAAAGATGAAATCTCGACATACAGTTCACGCGTTGATGTTGGCTCGACCTGCTTGACTTTATAAATGGAGAATATTCTATGTAGTTGCTTGCCCATCTCATGAGTCGAACTTGATGCTTCTTTATGTTGGCCAAGCCATACTAAGGACTGGTGGCCGTTGTGATGCATATTTCCGTGACCCCATGCAGGTAAGTATTTTGGAATGCTTAATTGCTTTTGGATGATTGCTAAACGCTTCTCTTTCGGTAACTGAATAATTTTCTTCGTGCTTCTTGAATGTTCTTTGCTTAAATTATCCGATTACCCGTTCTTTCCCTTCATCATTCTAATTGTCCCAATATTCACCAGATGCGTATTCCGGCTTGCATCGTGGCCTAGTTAAAAACGGGTTTTGAAGTCGGTGGTGGCATTAAGATTGGTGCTTCAATTAAACTTGTCGCGTAATATTTCAAATGCCCAATTGTTGTTCGTTGTCCCCATCACGAGGCATGCATCTTTTTGACTAATATCTTGTATGGTTTGCTATACCTGCGTAATTTTGATGAACTTTTCTGTAGTATCCGCCATAATCCTAGGAATTCCTGTATTGAGTTACTTGTTTTGGTGCTGGACAATTTTTGATTTCTCGATATTTGGGATCTGGGTTCCTTTTCCTTTGCTGATACTATGTGACCCAAGAACGTCACCTTCTCTGTAGCCCCAATCGCACTTGGATGGTTTCAACTTCAATTTCCACTGTCTTAGTTCTATGAAATACTTTCGTATATCTTTCTAAATGTTGTTCGAATGTTACTTGAAGTAGATCAGCAGGTCGTTCTATATACACCATACATTGTTTTATCGTGGGTTAACGAAATTCATTGCATCTTTTGGGAAGGATGCTGGTGCATTGGTTAATCGAATGGCATTTCTTAAACTGGTATAAGTCTCTTCCGATGCGTGAATTTCAGTTTTCTCTTTTGTCTTCTTCTTTCATTTTTATTTTGCCAGTATCGCTTTTTAAATCTAATGACGTGAATAGGGCTGCTCCTTGTAATGTTAATAACATTTCGTTAATTCTTGGTAACGGATACGATATCTCTTTGGTTACCGCATTTAAGACTTTCCTATAATCGATATGCAGAATCTTTGCGTTCCGTTCTTTCTTTTTCACCATAACAACTGGGAATTGCCATGGTGAGCAAACTTTGGTTCGATTTACCTTTGCATCGAGGCATTTTCCTTGCACCTCTCTGCTCTGCTACCGTCTTTTTGAGCTCTGCTAGTTTTGTATTGGTCTTTAATGCAATTGGCGTTTTCGTCTGAGAGTGGTATTTGGATCGTAAGGTTACATCGCACGTCCCAAATCCAAGTCTGATACTGCGAAAAATATCCTTTTATTCTCTATCAGCAGTTGTTGCAATTGAACTTTTTCGTCTCATTTAGGAGTCGCTATCTCTATTGTCCATTAATTGGTTTATCCTCTTTTCCTTCCTCTTTTACGTATAACTCGATGTCTATTCATGGGCGTTAGCTTTCCCAGCTCTCGCTTTTCGTATATTATTTTATCTTCTTCGTCGAAATTCGTTGATTTGATTAGGTAGTTCGCGTTTTTCGTTTTTCGATTATCTCTCTTGCTAAAGGTAGCTCTCGTTCGTTTTTCGAACTTTTTACTTGGTTCGAATACCATTTCTCCCGTAATTCCCTCATCTACTTTGATATAAACAGATCATTTGGGATTTAGCTGGTACCATATTTTCTCTGAACACCTTACTATTGTGTCATGGTGCAGATTCTACCTTCTTTATCCTTCAGACATAATGTTCCTAGATCGATAACAATTTCTTTGAATAGTTCTGGCATTAAATCGGTTCAATTATGCATGGTACACTTAATTGTGGTATTACTGCTAGTATGTTTCTACCTCATTGTTCTGGTATTTCAATGTTGTCCACCAAACGTCCCATTACATTTACCGTTTCCTTACTACATGCGATTACATGAACTCCTGTTGGTTCGATATCTTTCCAATGATGTCGTGGTATTTTCGCTTAAATGTACTGCTGAGATATTTGCCCCTGTATCTATCATTGCTTCCGTTTCTTTTCCATTTATTTCGATGATTAGGGTAATTGCTGGTCCGGTCGATGTGTATAGTGCCGCTATTGTTCTAACTTCCCCGTCCTGATCTACACTTCTTGATCGTCTTGCATTTATTGGATTTTGTTGCTTCCCAATCAGGGTTATAGAGTGACGGGTAGATATTCGCGGTTGGTATCATTTTTGTTCCCATTGTGGTTGCTTTTGTTTCGTGGTAATTTACTTGGTTCCTCGTATGGCATTCTTGACATTGGTTCGCTTATCCACGCGCATGTCTTCTTTTCGTCCCAGTACACTGGTGCTTGAATCATTTTGGTGCGTTTCCTTTTCCGTTATTCTCCTCATCGTCGGAGTCGTCATCGCTACCGGTTTCTTCTATATTTCTTGATTCTTTCCCACATACTCTTTCTGCTCCTTTTTAGTTCATCTCTCGCTCTTTCGTCATATAGTGCTTTCCTGAATCGTCTACCTATTCTTTCGTCTGTCCCTTTCATTGTTGTTTAAGAACCCGTAATAGTCGTTTGATTTTGTGTATATCTTTTGAATGCCCATGTAACACCATTGTTTTTTGCCAAGAAGGTAATACTCCGACTAATAGTTTCCAATTTATCTTCTTTTCTCGTTTGTAGATGTCGAAACAGGCCAGCATTTGTGTTAATATTACTCTGACTATTTGGATTATTAATATTATGCCCAATATTCCCGCCATCATTTGACCGAACACCAGGAATCTACCCCACATTGCTTTCATCATATGGATGTTGCCTGTTGGAAATGGTCTGGGCGATAATAGTAGTTCGTAATTTGGTTTTGCTCAAAGTTTGTACCACCTGTTATTGTTACTATATTTGATAGTATTGATTCTCTTCTTGCGGGGAACAATAGATTTTGTCTTGCTGCTTCTAAACTTTCTTGTGAATATATGCCACTGTTTACTACATCCAATGGTCGGAATTCTTGTTCTGTAGTTAGTTCCGTCAATCCAAATCTTTTTGGTTCGGCAACTGGGATTCTCATTGGAACATTACCCATTTTCCGTCTGTTTGTTGAAACAATGGTCCGAAAGCGTTATTGCAATCGTAATAATTTGGTTTGTCTGTTAGCAGTTTCATCATTCGCGTTACTGGTTGCACGTATCGAATCTGCTTTTTATATACTACTTCTAGCTCGTTTGTGCATTTTCCAGGTGGTGCTGTTGACTTTTCTGGTACCATAGCAAATGTTTTTTCACACTTTGAATATATACATCACTTCTCCGGCTATTCTTCCAAAATGCCCTTCTTGTAGCGGCAAACAGCGGCATTGCGCTATCTGGGTTGGTTATTGCTACGGCTAATTTCGTTTTTTAATATTTCTTTATTTAACTGACAATCGTTGCGTATCAAGTCGTGGTATACCTTTTGCATTGACTCCTGTCCTTTATGGTAGAGGAAATCCATCTTGTTATTCATGTATAGATATAATTTCACTTCATCTTTGGCCACCGCGGCTATTCCTTGCTCTAGCATTTGTCTTGATGCATATAGTCCTGGGTAGTGGTGGCGTTATACCATCTTTCCACATTTTTGCGTTATTTTTCCTTTGATGAATCTCATTCCCATCTCTGCTTCCGTAGTTATTAATGCTGCTGGGGTTTGTTTTGTTCTCAGCGGTTGGGACCTAGTTCTGGCTTTGATCTTTCCCGCTCTCGTTATGATTTTGTTTACGTCATTTATTTGCAATTCCTCTGCGTCTTCCTCGAATACTTCTCCCCTTACTTCGTCGAATAGCGCTGTTTTTAAGAATTGCATTCTACATTTATGATGTTTTGCTTGGTATATTATCGTTGATGTTCCGGTTTTGCATACGGTGTCTGTTGCTTGGCACATTGGTTTGACTTCATTACTTGGGTTGCTCCATCAAATTGTGCTTCGTATTCTTTAATTCGACTGTATAGGTTTCTATTACCACCACTCCTGTTACTAGTTCTCCTTTTATAGTATATTTTCCTCCCTGGCAATCTCCAGTTGCTGAGTTGATTACTCCTGCGACGAATATGCTTTGTACCTGGATCATTCCACTTTTTCCTTTTAGTACGACTCCCTCTTTTAATCTCATTTCTCCTCCGCTGAATAGATCTTTGCATTGTTCTCCTGACACTTGTAGTATTTCCCTTTCTGTTCCAGGGTTTATGATTGATACGTGGGAGTGTGCTCCGCAGTGGTTTGCTAGCGTTTTCGCGTGATTGCGCATTCCTTGGCTTTTTGTTCTGATGAAATCCGATTCTTGGTAAATGTGATAGGTTATCGCTTTTTCTATAGTGGTCAGATTATTTGTATTGCCATCCGGCATTCTTCGATATCTTTTAACGAATATTTGTCTCCTAGTTACTGCTTTGTTCGCAGTCGAATATCAGGAATCCGTTTGTTGCACCTGTGCACATTAGCCACACCATCATTGTCATCATTAGTGAATGTATGCTTGCATTTCTCATGGTTATGTCTTTTATTGGCAATTCGTGTTCGAATCGTTCAGTAGTGCTTTTATCTCACATGCATCGGTTTAACTTGTTCGTTTTTTTCGTGGTTTATTAATAAATTGTTTCCATCCGCCGTTCTGTAGTATGCCGGGTTCTATCTCTTGCTGTACGATCATTGCTGTTAGTTCGACGTTATTCATGAACTGTTTGTTTGGGATTTTGCTTGTTGCTAAACTCATTAGATTATATATAAGGTAGGAGAGTGCCACTAATCGGTATTCATCATCATCCGTATTGGTGAGTAATTGGGCGACTATCTGTCTCATTTCTTCCCATTCTAATTTCATCGTTTTAGTTTTCTCTTTGATCAGTTTTGGGATTACACTGGATACGGTATACCATAGTTTGTTTGGCGTTCCTCACTTGCTCGATTTCTTTGCCATAACCTCCTTAGTGGTGGCTGGTGATTATTAGCATATCCGCTAATAATTCTCTTTATCCATTCTGTTCCGCTTTCCTCTCTGGGGTGAGTTTTTCTCATCTCGTATGCTATTTTTTCCAGTTTATCCAGCCTTGTCATCCATTGCTGTTGTTTGGATTGGTCTCTGATTTTTGGTTCCCCGTTTTCGTTTGTCAATTTTGGTCTGCCTCTTGGACGTTCTCCATGGACGTACCCGTTTCTTTTGTTGTTTCATTCTCCGTGGTGTTCGTTAGAGTTACCTTTTGGCTTTCCTCGTTTTTTTTTTCTGAGCCATTCGTCCAGTCTTGTGTTAGGTATATATCGTCCTTGGCTTCGTGAGTTTGTGTTATACATTTTTTCATTGGCGTGAAATCTTTATCTTCGATATCCATTTCAATTATCATCTCTTCTATTTCGTCTCCTTGTTGTTCATCCATTTGATGATGACTGGTTGATGGTTGCTCCTCTCGAATTTCTGGTAACTTTATAGGTGTTTTTATTACCAGTGGTGACAGCTCTTCTTCCTCGTCGGTATTGTCATTCGAAATCATTACTTCGTCTCCTTCGAACATTTTGGGGTTTCGTTTTTATCTCTCCCATACTGGGCGTGCTCATACTTGCTTTGATAGGTTTTGGTTTTATCTCTTTTTCTTTTTAACGGTAATTCCCAATGTTTCCGCCATTTTTAAGGGGTTTATTTCTCCCATCACCATTGGTGTTACTCCTACTTCCAACATATTATCTAGTGATCGCCCGTGGAATTGTAAATGGAAGGGAGTTTCATATGCTAGTTTCCTTTTTACCTCTTTTATTTTTGCTGTCGGGTGGACTTCTAGTTCTTCTGATGTTTGATCGGGGTAGAGTATTTTTATTTTATATTTTCCTTGCGGTTCTTGTGCCCACTCTCGGTGTTTCCATTTGCGTATTACTTGGTCGAATACTTCCGGACACCATTCATTTTTCCTTCTATATTCTTCGATCTCTTTTACTAGTTCTCTCAAGTTCTCGAGGTTTTCGCCATTTTCTGCCATATATTTCGCGTGCGTCGTTGCTGCTCGTCTCTGGCTCCTTGTACCTTGCTGTAATATTTCTATTAATTTTTCGCAATGATCGTTTTCTAATTTTATTTGTGCTTCGTCGATATCTACTGATTGGGGTCTTGTTTCTTCATTACGTTTATTTTTCTATATTCGTTTTCGGGCATCGTTTTATTTTCAACTTCTTTCGTTTTGTATTTTCGGGTTTCTTCTTCATGATTGTTAACCTTTTCTCCCTCTGATGGCTCTTCTTCTACTGCTCCGGGTTTTAGTTCCCATCTTTTTTCTTGTTCATTCCATTGTTTCTTCCATGGAGTTGGTTTGCATTCACTTGTATCTAATTCACTGAGTTTCTCTTTTAGACGGTGATCTTTCGCCATTGCCGATAAATTTCTATTATTCTCTTTGATTTTTCGTGGCCTTCCTTTTCTACTTCGTCTATCTCTTTCCACGTGGGTATCGGTTCCCCATCGAGCTTCTTCATTGGTACTATTCTGATTTCTTGGTCATCATCCCATATTCCCAACTCATATAGATATGTTTCGTCTTCTTCGTGCAGATAATAATGAAGGTATTTTACGGCTACATCTTCTATCATTCCATCTTCGCTTTGATCTTTTGTTTGTTCTATGACCATTTCGTTGATGATTTTTATTAATTCGTCTACTCGCGTTTTGTTACTTATTTTTTAACGTTAATTTTTTCCTCGTTTGGTAACTTTACTTTTATTTTCAGTTCTTTTGTTTTTTTCCTTTCCTACTCGGCGAGTTCCGTATCTCCCGATTAATGTCGTATTTTTATAATTGGCGTGTCTGAGAATCACCGTGTCTCGTAAGTTTTCTATACATACTTTTATTTCTACTGGTTTGAGATACATTAGTATTTCCCAATTCTTGTGGATTTGATCTATTATTGTGTGATTAGTTTTTCTCTATTTTTACAAAATATTCTCTTGGTTGCTCCTTGTAGGTTCTTTTTGATATTGCTTTCGAATTCATTTTTCGCGTATTCTGCCCATAATCCGAAATCCGGTACGGTTTTTCTTTTTCTAGAGTTACGTATGTTGGTTTACCCGGCATATTAGTGCATCTACTAGGTGTAGGTCTGGTTTTATTAACCATCCATTATGGTATAGGTTATCGTTTTTCTTGGAACTTCCCATTCTTTCTTTTATCCAATCGATATTTCATCGGTGTTTGGCTGTTTAATCCAAATACGTTCTATGAAGTCCGGCGTTTGCATGAATATTTGGAACTTCGTTATATCTTCTAATTTTTGTTTATCCAGATATGCCTTTACCCGTGGTTTTTCCTGTTCGGGTATCACGTCTCCTTTCGCTCCCTCGAGTTGTAAATGTACCTCGTGTATCTTCTAAATACTTCGTTGTTGATAAACTCCTCGTTTATCAATGTTTCGGGTATGGTTCCAATTAGTTCGTCTATTAGTTTTATTTCCCCTTCTGTTGGTGATAATGGTCGATCTGAGATCCATCGATTCATTGGTCGTATGATCTGTTTATTCTGTTCTTCGTTCTCCGACACGTGTAGTGCTTCTCCCATCAGGCTACTAGTTTCACTTATTTCTCCATCTTCCGGTGATGAATCTCTGATGTTCCGCAGCATATTTATTTGTAAATTTCTCTTTGTTTTTACTTTCGTTAATCCTCTTGGTGGTGTTTTAGGTTCTTTCTCTATGTTGTTGATTGACTTTTCTATTATATCCCGTCTTAATTTGGAATTTCCATTTGTCTGTTTGGTTACTGTCGTTATCTTGTTCTCGTTTGACCGTTCGTTCTCGCGAGTTATTCTTTCTTTGATTTTCCCGAGTAGTATTTTTTGTGTTCTCCGTTTATCTGTTTTAGTTGGTCTAAACGTCTCATCTGGTTCGGTTTGATTTTCTCCTACTTTTTCTAATTCTGGTTTCGCGAGTTTATCTTTTGGTAATTTTTTATATATATTGTAACAATATTGTTCTTTGATGTCTTTAATCATTCTCATCATATTTATTCTTGGCGGATTGTCTTGTCGTTGCTTGAATCTTTCTTGTCTCACTCGTTCCTCTTCCATTTGTAACTGCTGCCAATCCTGGGCGTGTTGTTGTTGTGTCATTTCTGTTTCTCTATTTCTTACATTTTCAACTCTTTGCATCATATGGATATTTGATTGTTGTTGTTGTGATTGGTTTGTTCGTATCATTTTTGCCATCATATCTTTAAGATGTGATATTTCCTGCATCACATTCACTTGTTTTGTCTGTTCGACGTTTGGTTGTCTAGGTGCTAATTGCACATAATTGTTGTTTCTTGGTGGTCCTTGGTTTTGATTGTTACTCCCTCTACAATTATTAGCTACGTGACCTTGTTTTCCGCACTTAAAACAGGTCCTGGTTTCGCATCGATTGATATTATGTCCCTTTTTCCCACATCTACCACATGGTACATTTTGGTAGCATTCGTTTTCCCAATGTCCAATTTTTCCACACGTTCTACATTGTTTACCTTGCGTTGAATTATTTCCGCCGTTGTAGTTGGTTCTTTGGTTATTATTATAATTATTGTTTGGACGGGTGTTATTTGTTCTTTGCACCGGAGGTTTAAATATTTGATGCGCTCCTGGTATAAATTGATTCATTTTTGCACCGTTTTGTTCGCTTTCTTCCGTTTTTACTGCCATTGTTGCTATCATCGATTCATCCTGCATAAGGGCGATTTGTGATGGTAGGTGTATTTCTGCTTGGTTTGCCCTGGCTACTGCTTCGTCTAATGTCGTTAACATCTGCATTCCTACTGCAGATCTCAGCTCTGGTCGTCTTAGTCCATCTACAAATATGCCAATCAAATGGGCTTCGTCTAATTTTCCATCGGTTGCCGTTTTCGCCAATCTTCTGATTTCGCTCGCGAACATCGTGTTTGACTCTCCGTGTCTCTGTTTCCTATTAAATAATTCTTGTATTCCTTGATTTGTCAGTTTTGCCACTCCAAATGTTAATTTTAAGAATTCTTGGATTTCTTTCCAATTATTTAGTGGTTTTCCTCTTTCCTTTGCTTCCAGAAAGATATCTAGTGCGCTGTCGCATAGGTATAGTGGCATTCGGGTTTTTACCATATCGTTTGTCCATCCGCAAACCTCTACATATACCCCAAAATTTCTTAAGAACGTATTTAGTTTATTAGCGTTCCCGTTGAACGGTTCCCCTCGGAATTTTTCTCGGTATTCTCTGGTGGTTTCATTCGTTGTTGATAGCTTGTTTGGTTCTTTTTCATTGTTTTTAATTAGATTCCCGTCCTTTTCAGCCATATTGTTTTTGTTTGTTGTTTCTAGATTATTTAATTGATCCTCCCAGTTATTTGGTACGATTTGTTGTTGGATCACTATGTTTATTTCTTGTTGGTTGTTATTCTCGTTCTCGTTCGCGATATTGGTTTGACTCGTAGTCCTTGTTGATTCTTGGTTTTCTTTGTCGCCTGATCCCTGGCTGTTGGAATCGATATCTTCGAGTGAATTGGTTCGGTGTAGTTTTCTCGCGACTGAGGTCGATCTCGATTTCTTGGCGCTCTTCCCTGAAAGTAGATAGCTATTGCGTGATCGTAATGTTGTTCTCTCCTCGATGACTTCTGTTTGGGTGTTTTCTCTTGTCTTGATGGATTTGTTGCGTCGCGTTTGGTTATCTGTCACCTCGTCTGTAATTTTGTCCGTAGTCGGTTCCTTTGGTTGCGAATATTTCACTGAGTTTGATTTGTTGTCGAATCCTTGTTATCGTCGAGTATTTGTCGCTTTGATACCTATACTTGATTGAATATCTTGTTTTATTTGTATTTGTGGGTATTTTGTTGATTTGTTTGTATTGGTTGTGAATTTGTCTACGTTGAATGCTTTGATTGCTTTGATTGCTTTGACTGCTTTGATTGTTTTGATTGAGTTCTAGAACGAAAAAATGAACCGTGTAGCCTAATCCGCTTACACGCTTTCAATCTTTCGAACCGCCTCAAATAAACACACGGGTTTATTTATTATTTTATTTTGTTATCTCTTTTTGTTTGCCTATCTTTCCTCATTATTATTATTTTATCACTATGCTACTATCCTCATTCCTTTTCTTAGCCTGATCGCCATATTGATTTGACTATAGTACCCATAATTATAATAATTCATATTTCCCCGGTGTTATCCCATTTATTATAATTCCCATATGTTTTGTTTTCTTTTTTTGACTTATTTTACGTCGATTTTTAATTATCTATATGGGGTAGTAACAATTATCTATATGGTCGTAATAATTATCTATTTATTATAAATTGTTCGGCTTTGCCGTTTCTCAGATTCTATTACCCCCCTTATTTTATTTTATTTACTATGCGTTTCGCATTCCCTTTTATTTATACTTATATAATTTTATTTCCCCTTTTTCTTTCTTATCTTTAGTCATTTTCTTCATTCTACTTCTATTCTCATCTTGTCCCCTTCGGTTTCTTCTTTTTGTTTTTCCCTTTCGTTTTCTTAATTTATCTTCCTTATTCTTATTGTCTTTTGTTTATATTATCTTCCGTTTTCTTCGTCTGTCGACTTCGATATCGTTATCTATTACCGTTTCTATACAGCATATTCTCTCCTCCGTGTACGGGTATTATTTATTTTATTGATTCCTTTTGTCTTGTTCCTCGTTATTTCTTTTCTATCGTTTTCGATTACTTAATTTTTATCTTTTTTATTATAATCATGGATCATGTCTTTTTATCGCATGTCTTTTCTAATTTCCATTGAGATTGTACTCCGTTAATGCACAATTCTTTTACTCCGTTTTGAGATGGTGTTTTATTCTCACACATCTCTTTTAATTTTTCCGAATTATATCATATCTAATTTATATCTTTTATTTTCTACGATTGAGATCAGGTTCCGTTAATACCTGTCCCCTTATTTCTGACCATGTGAGATCGGTTCTAGTGATACCATATCCCTTATATTTAATTCGAGATCAGGTTCCGTTAATACCTGTCTCCGAGTTGAGACTGTGTTCCGTTATTACACATCTCATGGGGTTTATGTTCCGTTAATACATGTCCCTTATATGAGATCAGGTTCCGTTAATACCTGTCTCCGATCTGAGATTGTGTTCCGTTAATACACATCTCATGGGGTTCATGTTCCGTTAATACATGTCCCTTATATGAGATCAGGTTCCGTTAATACCTGTCTCCGATCTGAGATTGTGTTCCGTTAATACACATCTCATGGGGTTCATGTTCCGTTAATACATGTCCCTTATATGAGATCAGGTTCCGTTAATACCTGTCTCCGATCTGAGATTGTGTTCCGTTAATACACATCTCATGGGGTTCATGTTCCGTTGATACATGTCCCTTATATGAGATCAGGTTCCGTTAATACCTGTCTCCGATCTGAGATTGTGTTCCGTTAATACACATCTCATGGGGTTCATGTTCCGTTAATACATGTCCCTTATTCTCGGTTTGGCCCTTATTTTACTCCTGATTACGTTTTCTTGCCGGCTTTCCAATCGTTTCTGTTTTCCTCTTTTTATTTATTCCTTACTCCAGTTCGTTGATTGTTTTCCTCTTATTATTACTTTCTATTTTTTCGACTTATTCCTTTGTTTATTTCTTATACGCGCGTTTCTCTTTCTGCCTCTTCAAGAGTTCTTCGCCTACCCCCCAGATTTAAAACATAAAACGGCTTTGTTGATCTGCTACCGCAACGGTAAGGTGATCAATCTTACCACAGTAGCTTCCCAACTGGGCAAAACTTGTCGACAGTTCGTCTTATATCTCTCTTCTGGGTGATCGGTTATCCCCTCCCAATTTGGCTTTTAATCGCACTACCCGAAGGTAGCTCAAGGTATTTCCCCTATGCTTTATCTCTGGTGTTCATAATGTCTCATTCTACTTCTTTTGCTTTTTGTTTTTACTTTTGTATATATATAGTTATTCATATATTTTATATATATAGATATATGGGCGGAAAAGGGAATAACTAACTAATTATTTATTTCACAACAGGTTTACTCGTAATACACCGTCACTTTTTCCTCAATATCGATTTTACAAATTACACAAACAGTCATTGGTTTAGCACATTTTTGACAATAGCAGAAATGTCCACATGGGAGTGTCAGCACTTTTATTCGCTCAATTCGGCAGACGTAGCACTGGTGTAGTGGCGCTATCTCTCGTCGTATTATGCTCTGTATGGCGTCAGGTATTGTTTCAACTTGTTGCTCTATTGCGTGATATTTTATGTTTATTTCTGGGTTGTTTACTCTTTCTCGGTACCAATCGTATTGGTTCTCTGTCTCCGCTGTTTGCATTAGTCCTAATGTTGTTCGGGTGTTTTCGCGGCTTATCGTTTGTGGGTTGCTTTGCCTTGCTCTGTTTATCTGCTTCATCTTTTCGACTAACTGTACTACTGAGTTTGTTTCAATGTTCAAGAAGTCTTGCAACTGGTTTAATTTTTCGTTATAATGGTCCATTTTCTACAAAAATTTTATTATTAATTTAATGGTTTTATTATTCTATTATTAATATTTAATTTATTGATTTTGCTGCCTCATTCTTTTATTATTTTCTTTTATTTGGTAATTGAGTTGCTAATTCTATTCTATCCCTTTTATTTCTAATTTTATTATCCTTCTATTTTAAATTATTAATATTTTTATTCTATTGATTTTTAATTTTATTTTATCCCTTTTATAGTTAATTAGTTTATTTTTATGATACCTTTTTATTTATTTCTGTTAATTTACAAGGTCGTCTCCGCATTTTGTTTCTGTACTTTAGTTGGATAGTTTCAGGTATTCTCGTGATTTTCTCTCCGATTCGCATCACTCTTATTTTCCTTTTGTTAATACGATTTTATCTTACTCTCGGCTGGAGATTTATTTATACTTTCTCCGTTGGATTTACATTTCCCTGGGTTTCTATTTTTCTATTTGCGAGTGGTCGCAATTAAATGTAATCCCGGCTGAGCCCCCAAAAATCATGTTGGACGCACTGGAGTTATTAAACTTCATCACCTCACTCCAACTACTAATAGGACTTTCAATCGTAAGGACTAGGGAAAAAACTCCGCGTGCGCCGCGTGATTTTAGTAACCATCATGTACCCGTGACCGAGATCACGTTGGTGATGTACAAAATGGCCGAATGCCATTCGAGCAGGTGAGCGCCATTTCTAGCACTACTCCTCGAAGGACCTTCGTCTTTCCCGAGTTGTTCGCTGCCGTTAGAAGGGCTTACGCTTCCGTATAGTAGTTCTCGTTGTGCGTTAATCCCCGGAGAGAAAATCCTAGATGATCATCTAATTCTACCCTGAGTTTACCACTGTTTAGCCCTCTTAGTCCCGCTATACCACTTATAAACTCATTTATTTAACCATCCCAACGCAAGAAAATAAAACGAAGACAAAAGAAAAACACCATAAGTTTAATAATTGTATTCATCACAGCAATGAAACAAAATGGGGTGCCAAGTTTAATCATGTCAAGTTTCTAAGGGAAAGAATTTCCACTCCGACGTTCATTTTGTATCACACACTAATTCAGATCCCCATTAATCGTCTCCATCGATGTCAGTGGGAAAATATTTTCGTTTCCTTGGTCTATATGGTGGAGGATCTAAGAATTGAGCCTCTTCTCTTCTGGTTGAGGGACCTGCGACTTCTTGTGCCAGGCTAGAATTAGGCACTTCGCCGTAAGAACGGCGATATCCTCCACTTCGAGCCCAAGCCCATCGAGGATGTGGGTGACCGGGAAAGACTCCGGATCCTCGTCAATTAAATTTATATGAATCGACCGGGCAGGGGATCGAATTATTAGGTCAGGGGCGTATAGAATATCCGGGTCGAATTCCGGAAACTCAAACTCCTGGTAAGGTGGAGGCGGGTCGTTGGTTGGATTGGGAATCTCCGCAGGTTCCACTCCAGTGAGAACCTCTTCCGCTCGTCGGCGCCGCTCGCGACGACGTCGATTTCTATTCGGTCGCCGGCGAGTCCGTGCGTTAGTAGCATTCCGGGTGTCCTCAGCAGGTGGTTGAGGGACAGCGGGCTCGACAGACGGGCTGAGAATCCCAGGTATTGGATTCCTAGAGATAGAGGACGAAGGCAATTCGTTGGAGACAGGAAGGTGAGAAGCTGGAATTATTTCCAATTCCCTGGCTCGGATATTTGCCGGGACGCAAGCTTGGAGCTCGGTGTCGGTGAACGCACGACGGAGTGCAGTTGATTGCTCTTTGATGAGCAGCCGCTGGGTGCGGGATTCCGTAATCAATTCGTCTCGCGCTCGAGTGAGTCGCTCGATTCTCTGTCGCAGTTCTTTGACGACCTCGGGCGGAGCCCACGTGCCCTTTAGTCGTGCGTATTTGGTCTGGAGGGTTTCGTGTCTTTGCTTTAATTCTTCGTATTGGTGGCGGACGGCCACGATCGACGAGGGAAGTCGTGGTATTCTTGGCAATCTGCCCGTTTCGTTGTCGTTATTAAGATTCTGCATTCTGAAAAGGAAACGAAGGAAAGATAAAAAAAAATTTCTTGAGAAAATAAAGTGGTGATAAAGTACGGGGACCTTGGCGAGAGACAGGGCGGCAGTTTAACGGTTGGGTCCTTATTCTGTTATCCCCTGGCGGTTCCCCGTAAGTTAGCCATTTGCCAATATTAGGTAGCGCTGAGGTATCTTCGGGCATGCTACAATAGTCGCATACTAATTATTACGGAGTCGGCTAACCCCAATTTATCTCATTTGCGATAAAATGATTGAACAGTTGATCTAATTGCTTTGTAATTAAATTTATTTTACTTTGCCATGATATGGGTAGTCATTTAGAAGCGTATTGGGATTTTGTTAGTTCAATACGTTTTCCTTAACGAGTATTTCTAGGTTAAATGTCGGCTATTCCGAATTAGTTTTTAATTACTATTACGTTTATCCTTAATATTATAGGTATTTTATTAATTTCCTTTACTATGGTTATCTCACTTATAGAATTCATTGTTATTACAAAATTTTTGTCATTCCTTTCGTTCAATCCCTAGTGTGATATTCATAGGGTCTATTATCGCTATTATTACCATTTGCGCTGGTTTCATTTATTATATTATTTAATTGGGTTAACCCGGACAATTTTCCCTCTTTACCTTCATGGTTAAATGTCATTTAGGTTATTTTATCTATCGTAGTTGATCTCATCAATTCCGCAGTGTTCGTGATGATCAATGTTACTACTCTCGCCGTTACAGTCAGGCTGGTTGTTTCAGTTATCGCTAGTTTTATCTCTTATAGTTCATCCGAAATAGTCATAGAATCGGTCACGTTCTATTGATTTAGTGAAATTCCATATCTGCGTTAATTTGAATTTTATTATACGTCGCATTACATTAGAGCGTTTTTCAAATATCAACTAAGTAATCAGGCGTGACTATTGTCTACTTACACAAAATTTATCGATTTTCAAAGTAATTGTTTTGAATTTCCTACAGTCACCATTTCACAATTTGATTTGGTCGGGAAGAAATCTTAGCGTTTTATGATGCGTACTGACATTCCCATAACCATTCTCCTTTAGGTTAGCTCATTTCAACGGTTTTACGAGATTTAGTTCAAATGGAGATATTATGGTTACGATGTTTATTCATCAACTAATTCTACTCTTACCCCTACTACCCGTTTCTAATCGAGTCGTCCGAAAGAAAATGACTCGCATGGTCTGATTGTGATCATGCCTAAATTCCCCTTTCTCTCTACTGTCGCATCTTCCCTGATTTTATTCCAACTCGTTCCGGCCACATATTTCAGAAGCCGCCCCGAGTATACATCGGCGCCCTGCGTAGCGGTCCTGTGCATTATCACCAGAACCGACTGCGGACTGCCGAGGGGTCCACGAGGCATGACCCGCGAGCCCAACTAAGGGTTTTCACCCACTAGTTAGCCCGAGATCCGTCCCATGGACCATCTATTACGATACAATATGTATATGAATTTAAGGGTCGGACAATAAATATCGATATAATTTTATTGGCATAAAAGTGAATGAGACATTACAAAATTTTTAATTAAAAACATATAAAATTAAGATAAGATATACAATAACAATTCCTTACGTCTCAAGAGTTCTAATCGTCCAAAGTTGCACAAAAATTTCAATAGTTTTAAAGGTTTTGAAATATTTTTAAAAGTTAAAAGTTATGGAATTCATCACTGTATTTATACTATTTGTATGCATGTGTGCGACCAATAGGCGATTTTTCGCCATTTTTAGGGCTTTTTATTTATTTTATTACTTAAAATTTATTTTTATTATTTTTTGTATATTTTTCTTTAATTTTTAATATATAATTCAGTTTATGTTCGAATTTCATTTTTACTGTTATTTTTTGATAATATTATTTTTGCCCTTTTTTATTTGTTCTCTGGTCGCCCCTTCTGCCTATGTTTTTTCTAAACCTTATTTTGCAAGGTTTTGGCAGTTTATTTCGTTTTTTATATGTTTCTTTCTGTAGCTGTCTTGCTTTCTCATGATTTTTATTAATTATTTGTTTTTATTTAGTTTTGTTATATATTTATTTTGTTTTAATTAATATGTTTTTTATTAATTTTTAGTATCTTGGTGCGGTGCATGTTTATGTGCAGTGATTCCTTCCACAACTTTTTCGCTTTTATTTTTTGTTTAAATTGTGGCTCTGAGCCCAACAGTTTTAATGAACAATTCACTTTTATGAATTATGAAAAAGAATGTAATTATGAAAATAAAAAAGAAAATGAACATTTTATGATTAAAATAAGAATTCAAGAATATAAAGAATGAAACCAGACTATTCGACCAATTTGGAAAATTATTGAAGCCAAATGTATTTAAATAAAATTTATTTAACTTTATTCGTCCTAGTTTATTTTTTTTTAAAATTTTTTTATCATATTATTTTGAATTTATTGTGTTTAAATTACTAAAATTTTAATATTAAATTTAATTCAAATATAATTAATTTTCATTTTATAATTATGATATGATAGTTAAAATTTAATATTACTTACATTTTACTGTTTTATTTTTGTGAATCGGAGTTTTAACATTTTGAACAATTTTGTTGATCATTTTTATTAATGATTTTAAATCTTTAATTATATTATTGACGGATTTCATTTTCTAACATTAAAAATAAAAATAATTAAAAATATGATAAAAAACTTACTATAGTTTGGTATTTGATATAAGTGAATTTTTTAAAAAATGTATTCAGTTATATATTAACAAACATGTAAGTGGTTACATAATCTACCAATTAAAATTTAGTTTATAAAACACACTTGATTACATAACATCAAATTTAAATGCATATAATCCTCTGAACTTAATCATTTAAAAGTAATACGTATTACATAATTCATCTTTAATTACATTTATAATTAAAAAACAATTTTGAAAATAAACTTTATTCAATAAATTCATTTATTTTTCATTGTTTTTAACCAAGCTAAGCAATGCTGTCCACGTGGTTTTTGTCATCGGATTTTGATAACGAATTTGATTGTATTCGATTGGCATTAACATTGATTATAGTTTATTAATTAATAAAGGGGGATAATAGAAACCCATTGGATCAAATACATTTATTTTATTTGGTTTCACATAAATTGCAAGCCAATGTTCACCACTGAGATTAGACGATTGAGTATTTACAATCAAAGCTTTGTTAACATCGATATATGGAATTTTATCTAGAGGGAAAACTCCAAGAAATTCTTTTCCCAATAATTTTCTACCAATAGAATCAATCTGAATAGAACTAATAATAATTAAAAAATATATAA
Source organism: Schmidtea mediterranea (assembly GCA_022537955.1). Classification (NCBI taxonomy): domain Eukaryota; kingdom Metazoa; phylum Platyhelminthes; order Tricladida; family Dugesiidae; genus Schmidtea; species Schmidtea mediterranea. The sequence continues at coordinate 16,784,820 of CM039681.1, forward strand.
TTAATAAAATTTCTTACTTCATATTTGACAATTAAAAAATCTCGATCTGGTTTATAGTTCAAACTAATACTGTTCGATTGGAAGTAATTTGAATTTCTTTTTCAAAACTGCATATACAATTACAGTAACAGATTCAGTTAGGGATGATCCAAACTTTATATCTAATCTTAAATTTCCACTTTGTGGTAACTGACTTTGAGTAAGATCGAAATCTGGCGCCAATACGAATGTTAAGAATGGATACCTATTTCTAAAGTCTGACAAACTGATACCAAAATTCAAATTTTTATTAAGATATCCCATATTCCTAAAAATATTTTGCATATAACTTGTACTATAATTATCATTTTCAAAATCTTGACTATATTTTTCACGATAATCCCTTCCTTTACTTAAAGTTATTGACTTAACGTTAAAGTAATCAAATATAGTAAATGTATCTAAAAACGAACCACTAAATCTTTTATTTCCCTGGAAAGTTACAAGGATAAAATTAGGTAATCGTCTATCACCAAATATTTGTTCCTTATAAAAAGAAGAAGATCCAATAGGTAAAGAAAATTCAACAACTTCTTTGCTTCGCATTTGATAAATTGCATTTCTTGTAGCAAAACCTATTTGATGACCCGCTAAAACAGAAGGTTCAACACGAACTCTTCTAACCATTAATTTTGCATCTAACAATACTATTTGAGGTACAAATTGAGTACATGTCAGACTTTTTTCTGGATTTGTTCTTGTTAATTTAATTTGGACACTAACAACTGGTAACAAATATTTGGGTTGATCAAAGAAATCAAATTGGAGTGGTGAACATAATGAAAATGCTTTTGATTTTGCAATCCATGTTTTTCGCATAATATCATGTTCAGTGTAACCCATTCCTCCTAAAGATGTATGTTTAGTATCTTGATTATAATTTATAATAGTTTCAATTAGGGCTTTGTGTGCAAAACTATCATTTGATCCTTCAATTTTAGTAGAATTAAAAACTAATTCAGCGTCTTTAAAAAGAGTTTGAAAAAAGAAATTGTCTGCTGTTACGTCAGCTTCTTGAGTAATATTTTCACCTAAGTGTTGGCGTACAGGGTAGAATTAATTTTGTTTTAATCTAAGCTCATTCATCCAAACTACTTCCTCGACTACTCTTGCATTCCCTAGGGCATTTCCTTTCTCACCCCGACGCCCCACAATTTAAATCTAACCACTGTATACCCATGGGCAAGCCCTTGTTGGTACTGTATACAGTAGCCGAGAGTCCACAAGCAGGTGAGCCCCGTTTCCAAGACTACTCCTTGTGATAATCTCGCTTTCGGGTTCCTGACGGCCGATAGAAGGACTTACGTCTACCTAACTCCTTTAACTTTTTCGATATCCGTGCACACCTTTCCCATCATTTTATGACGAACCCATGCATACGTCCTGCACCTTGTTTTCACCTAGTCGCTTTAATACATAGCAAAAGATTTAGTACAGATTGTAGTGAACCGTACCCTTATCAGACGTTTAGTCACTTATCTATTCGTTATCAATTTAATTTAGCAAAGACCAATTTTAGGTATTTAATTAATGGTGGGTTACAGGGTTCCGAATCTTGCTTATCCTTTTAGTTGCCCCAGTAACGCCATACAAAATGATACTAATCGCCACTTGGCACCCGTTGCTAGGCAACGTTGGTAATGTGTTCAAGTGGTGGATTGCCCGCAAAAATTGAGTACCATTTGCTAGTACTATAGTTGCTCGGACAACCCTCGGGTTCACGAGCTGTCGATAGAAGACCTATGCTCGCTTTGCTCTGTCCCTCGTGATCATTCAAGATTAGGTTCTTATTTGCCTGTGGAGAGATGAAACAAGGGTCTGGTTGCATGATGTGAAGATTTGGTATATGAATATGTCAAAGAAACAAATTGATTTAAGAACACGACTACTTTATTTAATTAGCAACACGTGCAATTTTTACGAATTAGCTGTTTTGCAGCTGGGTTGCTCGACGTCGGACACGTTCCTTACGTCCCGGCCGACGATTGTTTGCTGGAAGGGTAGCTTGCTCCGCTGACTGGGTGGTCTTTGGTGACATCTGGGTTGGGGCGAAGATGAGCGGATATGTTACCGCTTCCCCTTCCCGGCATACCGCTAGGGCGACTTCGAGTCCCCGAATTTGCGTGCGCAGGCTCTGATTGAGCTGCCGCTCTTCTGTCCAGCCTTTCTGTGCTGCGGTCAGGCGGTGGTACAATGTTTTTACCTTTTCCGGTTCCTTCCAGGTTGTTCTAATCTGTTGCATTTCGCGGGTTAATTGAATAATCTGGGCGAGTAATTCCGCGTTTGCCTGTCTCGCGTGGTCCAATTCCGTCTGTAAGATTCGTAGGGACGACATCGCTGTAATTAAATAGATTATTTTAATTTATTATTGATTAAGTTAGATAATCATTCATCTCCTTAAACAAAATCACGAATAATTCTAGCTATAAGAAGAAAATAACACGCAAATTTCTAATATTTTGAATCAGTCACTACATAAAAACTATCACTATTAAGTCACTCTTCGGGACAATATCTCTTCAGGCTTCGTTTGAGAGCCTCCACTGTATAGGGTCGTCGGGTATCTCGAACTGGGCGAGGTGGATAGGCGACTGCAATCCGCCCGGCGAGGATGTCTTCCACCACGTTTGCAAGATACACCCTTGCCTTAACCACCTGTAAGTCCACCTGCTCCTGCACCCTTTCCCATTGGGTGAGGAGGTTCTGCGCGTTCGTATAGGTCTCCGCAGCTGGGTATTGCTGTTCCGAGAGACCGCAGGGATCCTTCTCCAAGCCTAATATCCTCCAGGTAGTCGGATACGGCCACTGTTGATGTATCTGATCGAATGTTCTCGTGGTCGGTTGAACTCTTGACTGTCCCTGTTTGCCTGTACTTCGACTGATGCTTCGTTCGGGTGACATGTCTAAAACGTTTTGATTATTAGCTCCGCTTAATTCACCATGTTAAGTTGTTAACAAATAAATAGGGCCTATATCGCTATTAAGGGTGTCGTCCAATTTAATCATATCGAGTGCTAGTAGCTTTCTAGTTGGTCGGGATTCTTTCAAAACGGGTGGCCTATGCTAGTGAAATTAATAATACACGGGTGATAAGTCCATTAATCAACTTGATCTTCATTCAATTAGGCATGTTAGATTTTAGGAGTTATAGGGTTGATATTATGGGTAGCGACCACATTAATGAAGATACCATCGTACGCAAGTTGAGATTTTAAGTGTTATGCAACGTTATTATATCTCGTTTTTGTCTATTTTATTTTATTTTTCTATTTTCGGACTTTCTATAATACAAATCGTTGTTCGATCGGATAAATCTTATCACCATATCTTATAATGCAAGTTTATTGATTCTTTAAATCTAATGTCGAAGTTAATTTCATTGAACAATGCTATAATTGGGTGATCGTTTAAGGGCGAGAACGGATGTCGAATCGATGAAGCATCGACGTGTGTTTGGCGATTTCATGTAATTTCCGGCGGATCTTGCGGCTTAAGCGGTTGAAAGGAAGTGAGTTTGTTTATTTACATCCGGTGATTAAGTTTATAACATTTCATTTTCAGGATTATCGATTGACAGATTCATCTAAATTTATTCGGGTAAGTTCTTATGTAGATTAATCTGAACATATCTTATCGCCATCTTTAAGGAAAACTGGGTATCACGATTGAAGCCTTCAAGTAGATGGAATTTTATGCCGTTGCAATGGTTTTGTTTTGTGAAGTTTATGTATTCGAAGAACAAGAGAAATCGATATGAAGCTTTCTCGTGAGTTAACAATTTGTGTAATATTAAAATAAAACTTTTCTCTCATTTTAAACGTTTTATTAATTTGATTTAAACTATCGTTCATTTGTTTCGTCTAGGATCGCTTTAATTTAGCCTCTGAATTTGTTTCATTTTAAGAAAACTTTATTGCAAACCTATAAATTATTCCAGTTTGGATTAAAGGACGGTTTCAGTAACATTTCTTGGTTTCCACTACTCGGTTTTCTCATCTTTTCCTTTCAACTAATTTAGTTAACCTTTACTGTAACTCTATAAAACTACTTTAATATTAACATCATACTATTAAATCTATGAATCTAGTTCTACTTTATTCTTATTCAAGGTTTATTAGATCTCTACTAATGAAACTATTTTACTTTTGTTCTAATTGTTTTAGTTATAGCCGCTGGATACCTTAGTTTAATCGACATCGTTCTTTAGCTCAATTATTATCAATCAAGGAATTTATATTATATAATCAATACTAATTTACAAAAATTTTATTTAACCTACGTTAACTTTAATCGCTTTAATTGAGTTTATTTCTCCATAGAGTATGTATGTTTATGCAAAATTCTTTTAAGTTTACTCATAATGAAACAAATTCAGCTTAATCAACGAGTTATTTACCTTTAGTCAACAATTAATAATCTAATTTAGTTGAGTCAATGAATTATTTATCTACTAATTTTTACAATTAAATTAGAATACCAATGATTAGCTTATTACACGTTATAGATTTCAGTTAGCTATATCAACGATTTAATTTGTTTTATTCCCGTACCCTTTCCCTTTAATAGGCCTTAGGCGCATTTATGTTCATATTATATTTACTGAGTGCCCACTGGACTACTCGGTGTGATAATTTTGAGCCGTATGTAATATAATTTTAGGTCGATTTTACAGAATTGAGAAACGAGGAAGCAGCCAGAGACTTCTTCCTTATTTCTCGCTTCAGCTATAGGGATAATATTGACGTTAAGACCGCTGCGTTGCGCACGCTGAGTCTTCACGGGTACATATCATTGGCGATTTTCCACGCACTTACATGCATCTGCACTATGTAGATTTTACTTTCTTGCGTTATGTATTGGCTGTGGGCCGGAAAAATTTCGACAATTTAATTTAGTTTACGAAAACATATAGAACAATTTATGTATATAAATAATATTTATTAATTATGAACAAAAATAACATAATTACCTATCGTTGACAATCCATAAAATATCATAAAATAACATAGCATAGCATAACACAAAATACCTCTCTCCCCACGTCGACGCCGAGCAGAGCTCTACTGAGATGCAACGAACGTGACGTGGAAAGAGGGATCCACCATAAATAATTCTCACCTAAAAAATCGAAATTGACTTGGAGATAGTTTTTAAAATAATTTTCAAAACGATTGAAAAGTAAATTTCAAAGTGGTTAGTTCGAAAATGGTTTTAAACAATTTACAAAAATGGTTAAGTTAAATGTGAAAATGGATCAGTATTTATACCTGTTTTTCTCGCGTGTGAAATTTGATGCAGTAAAACAAAATTCGACCTTGTTATTTTCTAGCAAATTCTATTCTTTAATTTTAATATTTCTTGATTTATTTTTATAATTTTTTATTTATAATTTTTATTGAATTATTACTAATTCAAATTTTTCAATTTAAATTTCACTTTATTGAACTTTTATTAATTTTTCTAATTTTGTAGAATTTGTTGTGTTTTCTTGTTATATTTGTGTAGGTATCGTGCGAATCTTGAGGCGTTTTGTTATTATTTTAATTTATTTTTATGTTTATTAATTTATATTTAATTCCCTTTTTTCTCATATTTTATATGGTTTAATTGGTTTTTCCAGGTTTATTTAAATAGCATGTTATATTTGCGTGTGTGTTACTGATCCATTAAAACATTCTTCAAGGCCGTTTACGTTCTGGCCCAACATTAATGAAATTTAAATACGATGGTTTAGAGACTTTAATAAAAAAAAATAAATAAATATTTATAAATAAAAATTTAAAATTCAGCTTCTCTAATTTATTTAATTTTTCCGGCTTTAATTGTGGTGGGTTACAGGGTTTCATATCTTGCTTATCGTTCTGGTGACCCTAGTAACGCCATACAAAATGTTGCTGATCGCCACTTGGCACCCGTTGCTAAGCAACGTTGGTAATGTGTTCAAGTGGTGGAATGCCCGCAAAAATTGAGTACCATGTGCTAGTACTATAGTTGCTCGGACAATCCTCGGGTTCACGAGCTGTCGATAGAAGACCTATGCTCGCTTTGCTCGGTCCCTTACGTGGAAATGCGAATTAAATTTAGACTGATTAGTGTAGATGATTTCGAGTCTACCCCACTATGACTGAATACATGAGAGATGATTTATTTAACGAACAAAGGACATGCATATCAATGATAAGTTAAGTTGATCGACTTGATGCTTGTGCGGCTCGGCGTCGGGCCCGTTCCTTACGTCCCGGCCGGCGGAGGGTTGGTTGAATGGCTGTCGACTTTAAGCTTGGTGCGGCTTCATCAACGAACCGTTGACTCGGTAGTTGGGAAGGGGCGAAGATGAGCGGATACGTTACCGCTTCCCTTCCCGACAGGCTGCTAGGGCCACCTCTAAGCCCCTGATCTGTGTGCGCAGACTCCGATTGAGCTGGCGTTCTTCGGCCCAGCCCTTTTGAGCTGCGGTGAGTCGTTGATAGAGTATCTTCGTCCGTTTGGGATCTAAACAGGTCGCCTTGACCTGCTGCACCTCACGAGTTAATTGCATTATCTGACTGAGTAGCTCTGCATTTGTCTGCCTCGCGCGGTCTAGTTCGCTCTGCATTAGTTTCAGGACCGACATTACTATAAGGAAAAAAATACTCAGATTAACTTTGTTTAATATGGAGAATTCTAATTATTTCAAACATAGTTATAGCAGAGAAATGTATTAAAAACAAAAATTTTAAGATGAACAACTCATTATAATTGTCATTAATAACATCACTAAGGTAAAATGTCAGTTACGATTGTGCCTGGAGGTTCAGGACTCTTCAAGGAACTTCCTGACTCCTTCTTCCGGGGAGTAACCGGGGATGATGGGCACTGGTCGCCGAGTGTTGCGTGCTGGTCGAGCCGGGTACGTCTCCGCGATGCGCCCGACGAGGATGTCCTCTTCAACGTTGGCGAGGTACATCCTCGCCTTCACAACCTGTAGATCGACCTCTTCCTGGATCTTCTCCCACTGAGCCAGCAGGCTTCGCGCATGGTCGATAATCTCCTTGGCAGGGTACTGTTTTTCCTCGGGTCGGCGGGGGTCATCCCCTCTGCCTAAGATTTGCCACAGAGTTGGACATGATCTCTTTGGACGTGGCTCCTCGAGAATCATTGACGGGCGCGCTCGTTTCCAGGCTCGGCGCCATTCATCGGCCTCTTGTTTTGAAATCAAATTTGGTAACATGAATTCTCCTGAAATGAGTTAATGTAATATATTCTCTCACCAATTTATAGGGATTTTTAATCAACAATCTTAAGTTCATACAGCCTTAAATCATCAGTTAATTTTAAGGGTACATTGACTGGTTAAGTTAACGTTCGGTGAATTTGATAGCGGAACTGGAATCGTAAGAGTTATGGCGATGAGATGTATGGGTTTGTGTGTTCTGGTGATTTCTATAGTTTCTCTACACGGAAGAAAGGTTATGGGGACAGAATATGTAATATGTGTCTATAGATTTCTAATTGTCTGAGCTAGTTAGGTTTGGGTTGAACTGGGCCAGATTTATATACGGAAGAATATCTGCCTACGCGACCTAGCTGTTTTAGCTCGAGGTTGTTCATTTAAAATTACTGTCGTTTGGGTGAAAATCTACTTGCGTCTATCATATGCGTTATCGTAATTATTAATAGGTATCGATCAGTATTCGGCTCGTTTAAATTTTCTATCCAGCGGAAATGATTATTTATGTATTTCAGTATCTCTCGTGATTGTTAAATGTCGAAACGGATGTGCCGAATCGGATGTGTTGAAAACTGTTTACTCTTACCCGGTCACGATATCCGTTCGTACTTTGATTATTGACGGTTCATCGCGATTCAAGTATACAAATTTACTATTTGAAATTCACTTCGTCTGTTTCTTTAATAGTTGACATTGGAATTATCGTGGATCTAGTTTTGTGCGTTCATTTCTGCTGGGTGGTCCTTAAGTTGTCATGAGTTGATACGATTATATCGGGGAGTCATGGTTAGTTAATCTGATTTTTTCTTACTGATTAGTTCATTGTCTATGGTTTAAGGAGCTACGCTGTGTGGAGAGTTGCTTGCGACAATTATTTGGACGGGGTCGATCGTTGGTGGTTTTTGATGTTACTCGTAAAACAGATCGTATCGTGAAGATCAAACAGTTGGAATTCCACATCGGTGGTTAGACTGAAATGAAGTCAAGGAACTTTAAAACTATAATATCGTATTAGTCGGTCGATTTAATGGTTGAAAAATTTCTTTAGTTCAATGCAATAAATTTTCTCAGTTTTATTGTTGATTTTAAAAATTTTCCATTTTTACTGGATTACTTCGTGCTGGAATTAATCAATGTTTGGGTTTGGTGATGTTTGTATCTCATTTATGCGGAGGTTGGAAAGGTATTGCTATTATTTCAATTAATAAAAATACATTGGGCTCGAAATATAAGTATATTGCATCGTTTTAATCCTTTAAATTAAATCACTAAACGTTTAACTAATGAACTATTTCATTGATTCAGCCAACATCTTGGTTTAGATCGTGAATTCATCTTACTTCCCCATAATTTATTTCGATTTTCACTAGTGGATCACTTTATTATTTAGTGAAAATTGGTTTAGTTTTACTCGAAATTTATTGGATCAAATTTTTCGATCGATCATCCTGAGTTTTCCATACTAAGTACCTACACTTTTACAAGGGTTTTCCTTATCGTTAATTTAGGTTAATCAATAAACAGGCTAATCACTTTTAATAAACTATTTTCAACGTTTGACTTAATAACTCCAAGTTTTACTTTCCTTTTACACAAGGATTGTGTGAGTTTTATCAAAATTTTTTTTTATTGCTACACAAGTTATTTTAATCTTCAATCAATGAGTAATCTAAGTTAAACCGTGAGTCACTTAAATTTTTCAATAATGATTTTATTTAAATCCAAATGAATTAAGGGAATATTTACTTTTAATGAAAAATCTTTTAACTTGATGGATAAATTCAATTTAAGGGACTCACTGAACTGCTTACGATATTTATATTTTTATTTTCAATTAAATTTGATTTAATATACTACTAATTATTTCATTTCTAAACTTCAATCTAATTTATTTATACCAACGATTTCAATTGATTTATCCCCGTACCCTTTCCCTTTAATAGATCTTAAGCGCATTTGTGTTTATATTATATTTATTGAGTGCCCACTGGACTACTCGGTGTGGTGATTTTAAGCCGTATGTAATATGATTTTAGGTCGATTTTACAGAATTGAGAAACGAGGAAGCAGCCAGAGACTTCTTCCTTATTTCTCGCTTCAGCTATAGGGATAAATATTGACGTTACGACCGCTGCGTTGCGCACACTGAGTCTTCACGGGTGCATATCATTGGCGATTTTCCACGCTCTTACATGCATCTGCACTATGTATATTTTGCTTTCTTGCGTGATGTGTCGGCTGTGGGCCGGAAAAATTTCGACATTTTAATTTATAAAAACATATAAAATAATTTATGTAAATAATATTTATTAATTATAAAACAAAATAACAGGTTACCATTCCAATTCATAAAATATCATAATTTCATGTACCATACAATAAAACCAAAATACCTCTCTCCCCACGCCGACGTCCGAGCAGAGCTCTATAGAGATGCAAAGAACGGGGCGTGGAAAGAGGGTTCCAATATCAATGATCCTCACCTAAAAATTCTGAAAGTAAAGTTTCTAAATAGAATTGAACAATTTCACAATAGTTTTTAAACTGGTTTTCAAAAATGGTTTTTAATCAGTCTGAAAATGGTTTAAACAATTTTCAAAAAAAATGGTTAAGTTAAATGTGAAAATGGATCAGTATATATACCTAATTTTTTGGTGTGTGAAATTTGATGTAGTAAAACAAAATTCGACCTTGTTATTTTCTAGCAAATTCTATTCTTTAATTTTGATATTTTTTGATTTATTTTTATAATTTTTTATTTATAATTTTTATTGAATTATTGCTAATTCAAATTTTTCGATTTAAGTTTCACTTTAATGAACTTTAATTGATTTTTTCAATTTCGTCGAATTTGTTGTGTTTTCTTGTTGTATTTGTGTAGGTATCGTGCGGATCTTGGTGCTTTTTGTTCATATTTTAATTTATTTTTATGTTTGTTAATTTATATTTAATTCTTTTATTTCTCAGATTTTATCGGGTTTACTTGGTGTTTCCAGGTTTATTTAAATTGCATGTTTTATTTGCGTGTATGTTTCTGATCCATTTAAACATTTTTCAAGGCCGTTTACGTTCTGGCCCAACAATTGCCTAAACTACTGAAAATAGGTAAATTTTTCTAACTTAGGAATTTGTTTTAAATCTTAAAATATTTTATTTAAATAACATGTGAAAATTTAAATTATTATATAAATTATCGAAATTTCTATTATATCGGTCGAAATTTTGGGTTTACCACAACCTCATTAACAATTAAGAAAAAATAAACTCCTCCGAAGATGCTTATTTCATCTTTTAACCACAATTGCTTTTTAATCATTAGTATCTCTATAATGGAAACTGAAATTTTATTTTTCTGTTAACTGAGATCTCTTAACTTCGGCTTTACGAGTGAAATAAGAACTTTCTCAACCTACTTCATGCATGCATAAGGCTCCATCAACATCATAATACAATCCAACCATACTTTAGGCATCCATTCATAATTCGATTAATTAGAGAAATCAAAAATTATTAAGAGAACAAGAATTACAAAAATATACTTTTATTAGATTTATACAAAATTGAACAAAAAGAAATCACAGAAAATATAATTAGTACGTAAATATATAAACAATATTAGGAGAATGGAGTCCGTCCTTCTTTCCACTGGGTGGTCATTCGTCGATATCGACGGGGAATTTTCGTTTGTTCCGGAGAGGTTGGAATGGTATGGTTCCAACCTGGGGAACGGTATGACATAATTCCTCTCCGAATTCGTCCATCCAGCAACTCGTGATAGTCGGCGATCTCTCTTTCGGTGTCGTTGTGGAATTGTGAACGGGTGAGATGTCCAAACATATTTGCATCTTGTCGGTTTCCTTCACCTGAATTGGTAGTATATGTTCTTTTGCTCTCTTCGGGGTTAGTGTGGTGTCATCTTCTTTCACAAATTCCGGGTGCTGCTCCGCGACGAGTGCGGCGGCTTCTTCGAGCACTTGCGCAGCATTATTCAAGATTGTGAGGCCTTCAGCCCGGCGTCGTTCACGGCGACGACGATTTTTGCTCGGATGGTGCTTCTTGCTGGTCCTGGGTGTCTGAGCTGGACCAGCTTGAGTTGTTTCCGGAAGATGGTTCGCGGGGATCAAATTCAACTTTAATGCTAGATCGCGACCCGCTAGTCGTTTTACCAGTTCGGCTTCCGTGAATGATGCTACCAAGACGGCGCTCTGGTCATTGATTATGATTCGCTGAGCCCGGTTCTCTGCAATTAAATCCTCTCGGCATCTAGACAGCCGGTGGATTTTATCCTGGAGGATTTTGACCGCTTCGGGGGCGAACCACGTGCCAAGCGTGCGTTCGTGCTCCGCGAACAGTTTATTATATTTCTGTTGGCATAAGTCATGGTTCAATTGTAATGGCGTGGCATCTGATTTTCGAGATGATTTGGGGATTTTATATCCTGGCTGCATTTTGAGAAAAGAATTTTTGATTGTTGAAAACGTTTGAGAAGAATTTTCAGAAGGATTTTCTTGAGATTGTCCTGACTAAACGAGGGAGAGTTTCATTCCATTAATGGGTTATATTTATAAATAAATTAAATATAATAATTATAAAATTTAAAATTAATTAATCCGAACATTCCTCAAACATTCTCTATTACGTTCATTTCGCGGTTTGATATTAATTCTTAAGATGTCTTATTTGGCGTTAAAACTAGTAAAATTGCAAATATCCGATGCAGAAAAGAAAAACTCCGATGCTCCAGTCATTTGCTGAGTTTATGAAAGAGTAATTTTTATTTGGAAATGTTCTATAAGAATATTTCTTACACAAAAAAAAATTTAAAGAGAAAAATTCTACTTTTCCGACCCAATTATTTGTTTCTACTGACTTAACCCTAGTCGTCCCTTTTCATATAATAATTCGACAGGTTTTAAACAAAAATTGCATCCCTACCTAAACATTCATTTGAATGTTTTCCCCTTAGCTGTGTCAATATTCCCGCATTTTAATCCCTACCGTTCCGACCAACATTGTAATGGCCGCCACGGTGAAGTACGATGGCGTCCTACTCCGCGATCAGTGTGACGAGACCTGACCATACCGGCAGACACCGAAGGGTGGTTGACGACAAGGCAGCACATCAACATCCCTCAAAATCAACTGAGGGAATTGAATCCTGCCAAGCCATCTTCCACAAATTACAGCATGTATAAAATAATATTAAATTAGGGGACCTGTCGTTGATACTAAAAGTACCTCGACCATCCATAATTAAAATTAAAAACTTAAAACCATAAACATTTCAAAAATTTATTCAATGAAATACAAGTATACCAAAGTTCAAAATTTTAGATTCAAAATTGTAAGTTTTCAAAAATATTTTTTAGGTTAAATATTATGACAATGGCTATTGTATTTATACTATTTTCGTGCGTGTTTGCGACCAATCAGCTAATTTCGAATTTTTTTTGGCCATTTTTTCGGGTTTTTTTTGATGATTTTTATTTAATTTTTAATTTTTCTCTTTTGTTATTTATTTTTCTTAATTTTTTAGTATTAATTTTATTAAATTTGCATTTTTATTTTTTTTTTGCTGATTCTTATTCTGGTCGCCTCCTCCGCCTGTGTATTTTCTAAACCTTATTTTGCAAGGTTTTGGCGGTTTTATATTTTTACTTTATTTTTCTATGTATTTTTCGTGCGAAATTTATTAATTATTTGTTTTAATTAATTATGTTATTTTTTATTTTGTTTTAATTAATGTTTTTATTATATTTGTAATTTCTGTTTGCGGTGCGTGCTTGTGTTCTAATAGCCATTCTCATAATTTTTCGACATGACTTTTTCCTAGTCATTTGGTTTTGTTTTAATGATGGCTTATAGCCCAACATAAGCTATTTTCAACTTTCAACTGAATATATAACAAAGTATCGTTCAAATCTAAATATTCTGTTTGTGATCCGTTAATGTAAAATTGAATCGAAGAGGTACCAGCATCAGTTATTGAATTCATTGGGAAAATATCTTCAAATGAATCATGTTCAATTACGGCTTGAGGGGATGGTCTATCAAAAAGACATAATTCAGATTTTGCACTAATCATTTTTCAAATATAGTTACGAATCCTCTCCTTCTTTTGTTTATATGTTTCTTCATAATTTTTCTACGTTTAAGTGTCCATCCTTTTTGTTCATTTTCTTTAATTTCAGATATTGCATTTGATTTTAAAGCAGGTAAAAAATCAGAATTATTATTTATTACATCATTTGCCGTTTTCATACCGAAATTGCCTATACGTCTAAGAATAGGTAATGCAAATCTACCTATTGTTTTCAACCAACCGGTTCCATATTGTTTACCTATAAAATATGGTAATTCTCCACCAGATTGACTACTACTGTAAAAATTTACAATGTCAGGATTACTCATTTATTTTACGAAAATGTAATGTAAGAAAAGTTTCATCTTCTTTACTAAATATATATTTTCCACTATCGTCACGAATATTGATTTCTATATTGTTTATATATGTTGACGATACAGACAAATACATTGGGGTTTTCTCTATAATTTGAACTAGATCATCCTTTTTATGTTTTTCAACCCATACATATTTCAATAGAGGTACCAAAACATCACCAACAAGAATAGGTTCGATGATATTTGTATAGATCATCATTTGTTGATTACTTTGCAAAATTTCTTGTAAACGTAATCCAACAATAACTTTTTCTGAATATGATTCTTCACTTAATCCCAAACTTTGAGCCAAGAATTTACTAAATTTAACTTTACTGACATCATCTTCCAATTCAATTTTGACTAATCTTCCTTGTTCAATTTCGCAAGGTTTAAATGGATGCGAATAAAAAGTCATTAATTGATCATTTATTTGTGATAAATTAGTAATGATTAAATTTTCTTCAAATTTATCTGTATACTCGACATCATAAAAATAATTTATAGTTAATCGAATTGTATCAAACTTTATTTTACGATAATTTGAAGGAATTTTAATTTGATTCAAGTTTTCAACAAAATTTATTTCTTTTTTATTAAATCCTAATTTTTGAGCTTCTGCAATACTGTCAAATGAAATTTTAAATGGAAAATATTTACAATTAATATTTAAAGTATTTCCATCAATGTATACTAAATAAAATATAGAGTCGTGACTAATTGTATATTCATTCTTTGCATCGTTATAATAAAAATATTCATAACTTGTATGTAATGTACTCTTATTATATTTAATATTTTAGTTGTTATAAAATGGAAAACTATTGTATACAAAAGTGAAATCAGTCAGAGCAACTTGCCATTCACCTTACAAGTAAATTGGATTTTGAAATTCAACATTAAATTTATCAGCTTTATTATTTGAATGAGTAAGAAGACAACTATTACTCGGTAGATTTATGTAAAATTCTTTATTCATTTATTTTTCTAAAATGTATTGATAAATGTGTTTTGGTATCTTAAGTAAATTTAATTAATTTTCCACTATCATCGCGAATATTAATTTCAATGTTGTTTATAGTTGAAGTTGAAATTGGTAAATACATTGAATTCTTCATTTCTAATTGTACAATTTCCCCTTGTTCATAGTTTTTAACCCAAATAGATTTTAATAGAGGAACTCTAACATCTCCAACAGTTATTGGTTCAATAATATTCGAATAAATGAACATTTGTTGATGATGATGTAATAATCTTGGAACTTTATTACCAACGATGTCTTTATCACTAAAAGTTTGTTTATTTAATCCTAAGGTTTTGATTAAATTATTGTGAAAATATATTTTTAAAATGTTATCTGCAAGTTTTATTTTAACCAATTCATTATTTTCAATTTTTAGTTCTTTAAACGGAGATGGAATAAATGACATTAAATGTCCTTGTAATTCAGATAATGTGTTTATGAGTAAATTATCTTCAAAATATTTTTCAAATATTGTTTTTTCTTCATAACTTATAATTATCCCAAATTGTTCCATAACACCATCATCTGTAAATTTTGGTAATTTTAATCGACAATGATCATCTTCATTAATGACGGATATAGATTTTAATCCAAAACTAAACGCATGTTGAATGTCAGGGAATGTTACTTTAAATGGAACATGTGGACAGAGA
Source organism: Schmidtea mediterranea (assembly GCA_022537955.1). Classification (NCBI taxonomy): domain Eukaryota; kingdom Metazoa; phylum Platyhelminthes; order Tricladida; family Dugesiidae; genus Schmidtea; species Schmidtea mediterranea. The sequence continues at coordinate 16,800,187 of CM039681.1, forward strand.
ATAACCAAGTTCTCATATTTTTCAATAAAAACATCAACATCGGGGGTATGTTTAGGATTTATTAATTCATAAGTTTCATTTTGATTATTGATTTTCAAATATTTAATTTCAGTATCACTCTTCATCGTTTCATAACTTAGGTAAGAATTACTATAAAACGGAAATGTTTTATATACAAAAGTAAAATCAATCAAAGCAACTTCCCACTCACCATCCAAGTAAATAGGATTTTGAAATTCAACATTAAAAATACTAGCTTCATTATAAGAAGAATAAGAGGACAACTATTACTAGGTAAAATCATATAAAACTGGTTTTCTTTCATAATATTTATTTTATTAATTGATTTCCAGATATCCAAGTTGGAGTCTCATATCCATGCCATTTAACATAGTATTGTTTATATTTACCAACATTCTTGGATTTTAATATCTTTTGAATTCTGAATACAGTAGGGGCTTCTATAACTTGGAGTTCTTGTTCGTAGTATTTTCCACTAACTTGATTGTTTTCCTCAACTTTGATAAAGTACATTACAGGATTCTGATTCGTATCAATTTCTGAGATTTGAAATACTTCATCGCTCCAATTGTTGTCGAAATTCTTGATGAAAGGAGAAACACTGATTTTACTTATTCTAACGTGATTACCTACTTTATATTTAGTCTTTTTAATGATCGAATCAGATTGTTGTGATATCCAATTATCCATATTATTTGTTGAACAAACATCTTTTGGTCGTATTCCATTTAAACCCCTATGTGGCGAATAATTGTAGCTATAAATTGCTTTCTGTAAAACATTTATCCAGGTTTTATTTCCTTTATATACGAAATATTTTTTCAAGCGTTTCTTAGAGTTCGATTAAATCTTTCCATGTGGGCAGCTTTAAATTGAAAAAATACAGAGTAATGATTTATTCCTTTGATAATTTCTTTAGCTTTACTATTATAAAATTCTTTACCTAAAGAATAAATTTAATTTATTTATTTAATTGCATACCCAAATCAGTTTGTAAATTACGAGGCTTCCCATCAATAAATAATTCCTTGATTGCTTCAGCCATTCCATTGGCCGATTTGGTTTTTGTTGAAATAGCACGAGCGAATCGACTAAATATATCAACAGATCAAAATATATTTTTATCCCTTATTAATTTTAGAGAAGGGCATCATTTCCATCAAATCCATTTGCCATAAATCATCAACTCCCATTGTTTTATAACTACGGGTTTTGAAATTCTTCAACATTGGTTTATTTAAACTGTACGCCATGGCACACTTAAAAGCGGAAACGAGCAACTCATTTTTCTCAAGCAAGTAATTTTCTCATGTGGATTGGCTATAATACCCGCATACTTGTTGATATGAGGTCTGCTAGAACCCGATGAGTCTTTAATTCAACCATAGATCTAAACGCTCAAAACACCACCCCAGATACCAGTTGAGTATAAATCTTCACCAGTTGAATAACAATAGAACTTATGGCACGAAGAACTTATGGACGGACTATGACGTATTGTTTGAGTTAAAAGATCCAGCACTCGCACGGATGCGAGCACCAACCAACATAGTCCTTCCGGTCAACTTGTTTAGCGAATCAATACGACACCAAAACAGGAAAATTGAACACTCCTATCAATGCCAGGACCCAACGAGTGATGAGCAGAATCAATACATGAGACCACTCCAAGACAGAAGATTCGGAAGGCCTTATCGATTATCAATCTACGAACTCTAATAAATTGATGTTAATAATTAATAAAACTTAGTTTAGTTAAATAAATCTTGTTGTATTAATTTTTATTAATTTCTATTAAACGAATTTCTTTAATAAGGTCTACTAGATAAGCGTTAGTTTAGTTAGAGTTAATCATTTCGTTACGAATCCCAGGCGTAGAATATCAATAACGAGGAACGTGGATCACATGTTAATTCAAAATTAAAATTTGCAGTTTAATAAATAGAAACCATAATTTCACGCAAAGTCTCTTTGAATTTCGACAACACTAACACTAAGAATATTTGATTCCGCCATCCCTTATTATTGTATCATATTATATTTCACGAATATTTCCACTTTAGGTATGAACGCCATTTATGTTATTAATCAAGAATTGTCTTGTCTAACAAAAGCAAACATGGATCTCCACCAGCAGTTGTTGCAAGTCAGTAAGGAATTCCAAGAAATCAAATCGATCTGGATCGAGCATGTGCGCGTGATGAAATTATATCAGAAGATGAGAGTAGCTCAATGCGGCTGGCAAGAGGAGCGGCAAATAGTGCAAACGTTACGCACCCAAATATGCGGATTGGAGGTAGCGTTAACTGCTAGCCAGGATGGCAACTCAGTTACCTACCTGCTGGTCTTCGCTCCAGCTCAATTGGCCTACTGCGATCAAGGAAACTCCAACCAGAGGGCCAGGAACAACCGACCCGACTCACGTCCGAGAATGTCAGAACGTAGACGACGGCGCCAGCTAACAGCCAATAAGCCCCATGGAGAGCTCGAGCAAGATTAAATAAACCAGTTAAATCCCAGGATTAATTAATGATTTGTTATGATGTAGAGATAAATGATTTGTCCAGTAATATGATAGTTATTGATTTCTATGGTTTGATTTATTTTGTTGTAAGCGATGAAGCTCTAATACCGTGAGAAACTCAGGAAGTACATAGTTTGGAAGATAAGGACTGAAAAGGAAGTACATACCTTCTAACAGTAGCTCTCTGAACCCAACTGAAGGCCGGGCCTTAGCAGTTTTAGAAATAAAGCTCACCTTTGGCGGTCTCAGAACAAGTGATTACATTACCAACGTTGCCTATCAACGGGTAACTAGTGGAGGGTCGAAAGGTTGTATGTTAGTGGTTCAAGGTCAGGCATCTACGAACCCCACAGAAATATGTCATCTAAACTCTTATATTTAAATATAACATTAAAAAAATTTTAATTATCATCTTGAAAATAATGTTTAAACACGACGTGACCAGACGTGCCGAATCATGCGGCACTGTTCGGATTTGAGTTGTTTTTCCCTCAAGGAAAACTGTATTGGAAATTTTCCCACGTAAGATATGTAACAGTTAAAATTTTCACAAATTTTCTGTTTCCTCTACTTTATATTAAATCATTTGTAGTACACCAAATATTTTTTTAATTGATTTACTAGAAACAAATTTTATTTTTAATTTTTATAGTGGTGGGTTACAGGGTTTCAAATCTTGCTTATCCTTCCAGTGGCCCTCGTAACGCCATACAAAATGATGCTAATCGCGACTTGACACCCGTTGCTAGGCAACGTTGGTAATGTGTTCAAGTGGTGGATTGCCCGCAAAAATTGAGTATTATCGCTAGTACTGTAATTGCTCGGACAACCCTCGGGTTCACGAGCTGTCGATAGAAGACCTGTGCTCGCTTAGCTCTGTCCCTGTGGAAGTAAATTCACGATCGAATGTGGAGAGATGACTTAAAGTTGCGGCTCGGGTACTCATAATAATATCTGCGTGTAAGCACCCTTTAGGAAGTACTGTAACCGTAAACACAACTATTTTATTTAAATAGACAGAGATGTGAATTGTCAAAAGTTAATGAGACGGTTTTGATTGTTGAGCAGCTCGGCGTCGAGCACGTTCTTTGCGTCCCGGCCGACGATTCATTGGTTGAGTTGAGGACTGCTCTACTGGTTGAGGGTCCTTCTGCACCCTCTGGGTCGGGGCGAATATGAGCGGGTAGGTGACCGCTTGCCCCTCCCGACAAACGGCTAGGGCCACTTCTAATCCTCGTATCTGGGTGCGCAGGCTCTGATTGAGCTGTCGCTCTTCGGCCCAACCTTTCTGTGCTGCAGATATTCGGTGGTATAACATTTTGACTCTTTTCGGATCCGACCAAGTCGCTTTGATCTGTTGGACCTCTCTCGTCAGCTGGAGTATTTGATGGAGGAGATCCGCATTTGTGCTCCGCGCGCGATCTAATTCCGCTTGTAATATTTGGTTAGTGGCCATAACTATAATGGATGAGTTCGTTAAATTTAACGTTAATAATTTATACAAGTTATTTTTATCATTATCGCAAACATATCGATTGAAACGAATATTCTTAAACAAATGATCAAACGCAAAGACAGGGTCAAGAACATTTCTTTTCCAATAACAACAAAAAAAAATCAAACTAGTTCGTATTAATCGTTAGGGTCTCTAGAGTTTCTAATTTTTTCGGAAATGACTTCCTTCGGCTCTTTCTCGGAGGAACCACCGGGTATGGGCGTCGGGTATCTCGGACTGGGAGAGGTGGGTAGGCTTCTGCGATTCGCCCGGCGAGGATGTCATCTTCTACGTTGGCGAGATACATCCTCGCCTTGACCACCTGTAGGTCCACTTGCTCCTGCACCCGTTCCCATTGGGTGAGGAGATCTCGCGCATTCGTGTACGTCTCTGCTGCCGGGTATTGTTGTCCGGCGAGTCCGCATGGGTCGCTGTTTAGGCCCAGTACCCTCCAGGTAGTGGGGTACGGCCACTGCTGTCGGATCTTATTGAACACTTCTGTTTTTGGGTGTGATTCCTTCCGGCATTGTTCGTCGGGCATTCGGGCGTTAGTCCATTCGATCGGCATATTCTGAAAACACACTAAAATCAGTTATTGGCATATGGGGATAAAAAACAATTCATTTGAATATTTCACTTAGATTGTATACTAAACTCACTAGCGACCAGGTTGTTATTATCATTGGGTCTATCACCAGTTAAACTTATCGAATGCTAATTATCCGTACCATCTTTCGTGGATTTAATGGGTTGTGCGTCTCTGAAGCTATTTAGTCTACCACGCCTTCATCACGGCACTTCTATTTTAGTGGTTGCCCTAATTGAGAGGCGTTAGGAAATTCTACTGCTATATTAAGGAGGGAGTCTGTACCTACAAATCTACCGGGTATTAATGTTCGTCAAACCAGAGTTTGCCGCGCGTGTAGTGGTGCTATTTATTTAGGTTTCATTTAGAAATCACGGAATACCTAGTATTGAATAACATTTATTATCAATTGATTCTAAATTTTAATAGAAGTAAGGCTTACCATTTATCGGAGTGGGTTCAACACTTATTAAATACATAATATCAGTTAAAATTGTTTCAAGATTTGTTACGTTCCACGAATTGACGTTGCACGCGATAATTACGATATGGATGAGTGTTACTTTGACTTTAACGGGTCTATTTCCGTAGTGGTGTTTATCGATTTGTATTTACAAGTTGAATGACATCGACAATACGGCTTTGGTAAGATTTACCTTAACTTGGGCTTCCGTTGCTACATCCGTTGTGTTTCGAATTGTACCACAATACTTAACTGACCTTCGTCCTAGGTTATCTCACTAGCGTGGGCGTCTACATCCGTTATCTAATGCGAATGCGTTAGTAAATGACCTTTGCGCTATTTATCCGGTACGTCTAATGTCGACGGAAATTTCTAATTCTCGGATGGTATTAGCTTACTAAGATTTGGACTTACAATTTCCGGTCGACTTGTTTACTAATTCGGATAACTTTGGTTCTTAGTTAACTACGGTCTGATATTACATCATGGCATCTACTATGGTCGTGCGTGGTGATGAGGCAAATTTGGAATATGTCAGATACGTCTGTTATTCATAGTTAAACATTTTATTACTTAATTTTAGAAAAACCAGTGTCTTTGATTTCCTTATGGTATTCTGAGATTATTTGATCGTTTCGAAGAAGACTTATCTGTTTGATTCTCATCTTACGCATATCAACGTTTCGCTTCGAATTCGCATTGGGCTTTTATTATATTGTTACGTCATTTTTCGCCTACGAATTTAATGTGAATTGTATTTGGAATTATACAAGTATTTGAGTGATGCAGGTTTTGGGAACTTTACGGGTGTGAGACATTATCATGATCAGGTTCTTAGCAAATTTTTTTGGATAATATTATACTACTAGCTTTCTCTTACGTCAACGATTCTTATGAATTTCGTGTTGATCGGTTTAGCTACATTAATCCCTTCTAAGCAATTTATTTATTTGGTTTACCTTTGAATGACGGGTCGATTTATGACTTATGTTATTCTATCCTGATACTTTTCATTAGTTCAGCTTTAATCAATAACTTAACCGTAGGTTGAGTTTTATTTCGAGTTAATAGATCTTTATTAGTTTTATTCAATGATTATTTTGCTGTTATTAAATTAACTTACATTAAGTGAATCAATGAATTGCTTAGTTTTTATCTATAGTTGCCTTACTTTTAGAAAATGAATTACCTTATGTTAATTCAGAGGATTGGTTTATTTTAACCCATGACTACTTTACTCAATGGTTTTCGATTAATTCACCGGTAATTGCAACTAATTTGTTTCAACTACGTAGTTAATTTACTTTTAGTGATGAGTTTTACTCAACTTGTTTCACAATATGCATTGATTTACTTTAGTAATGCGTTTCATCTAATCTATCTCAAACACAAGTTTAATTTACTTTTAGTAATACGATTTATTAATTCAATTTACATTTGGGAATAAGACTTATTAGTTTAATTTACTTGTAGACATAAGATTTATTCATTCAATTTACTGTTAAAAAAACGCGCTTGATTGATTTAATTTACCTTTAGAAATAAGTTTTATTAATTTACTTTTGAGGATTACTTTAATTTACTTTTAGAAATGAGATTGATTAATTTACCTTTAGAAATATGATCTAATAATTTAAACAATTTATTAGTTTAATTTGCCTTTAGGGTTACGTTTATCTAATACAATTAAACCATTTAATTTACTGTTACCAATAATTTATTCCAAAATATTAGTAAATTTACTTCTAGCAATAAGTTTCACCTCATTTAATTCAAAATATGAATTTAATTTACGTTTGAAATAAGTTTTGTCTAATTTATATGAATTCAATTTACTTTTAGTAATAAGTTTAATGATTTCAAAACATTAACACGGAATCGGTTATATCAACGAATTTCAATTTAATCTATCCCCGTACCCTTTCCCTTTAATAGACCTTAGGCACATTTTGTGTTTATATTATATTTATTGAGTGCCCACTGGACTACTCGTTGTGATGATTTTGAGCCGTGTGTAATATAAATTTAGGTCGATTTTACAGAAGTGAGAAACGAGGAAGGAGTCGGAGACTTCTCCCTTATTTCTCGCTTCAGCTATAGGGATAATATTGACGTTACGACCCCTGTGTTTCTCAACGCCGAGTCTTCACGGGTACATATCATTGGCGATTTTCCACGCACTTACATGCATCTGCACTGTGTAGATTTTATTTACTTGCGTTGTGTGGGCCGGAAAAATTTCGACATTTTAATTTATAAAAACATATAAAATAAGTTATATATATTAATAATATTTATTAATTATAAAAACAACATAATTACCCATTTCTAACCATTCCATAAATTTGAAAAAACATCATAGCATAAAATAACATAAAATAACATAAATGCCTCTCTCCCCACGTCAACGCCAAGCAGAGCTCTACCGAGGTGCTATGGACGTGACGTGGAAAGAGGGTTCCAACCAAAATGTTTCTCACCTAAAAATTAAGATTTTCCAAGATAATCTGCAAATAGATTTAAAGTTCTAAAACAGTTTGACAATATAGTTTTAAAATAGTTTCACAACGATTTCAAAAATGGTTTTGAAAAATGGTTTTGAAAAATGGTTTTGAAAAATGGTTTTGAAAAATGGTTAAGTTAAATGTGAAAATGGATCAGTATTTATACCTATTTTTCTCGCGTGTGAAATTTGATGCAGTAAAACAAAATTCGACCTTGTTATTTTCTAGCAAATTCTATTTTTTAATTTTAATATTTTTTGATTTATTTTTATAATTTTTTATTTAAAATTTTTATTGAATTATTACTAATTCAAATTTTTCGATTTAAATTTCATTTTAATGAACTTTTATTAATTTTTTCAATTTTTGTCGAATTTGTTGTGTTTTCTTGTTATATTTGTATAGGTATCGTGCGAATCTTGGTGCATTTTGTTATTATTTTAATTTATTTTTATGTTTGTTAATTTATATTTAATTCTTTTATTTCTCAGATTTTATATGGTTTAATTGGTGTTTCAATAGGTTTATTTAAATTGCATGTTGTATTTGCGTGTGTGTTTCTGATCCATTTAAACATTCTTCAAGGCCGTTTACGTTCTGGCCCAACAATAGTAAATAAATAATTATTTTAACGCACAAATAATAATATAATAAAATTATGTCAACTAATGTGTTAAGCGTTTTTTTTAAAATTTTTATTTGAACGAATCCTTCATTTCAAAAAAAATTGTTTACCTCTAAATTTAAGCTTGTAACTCTTCACAAATGTCCGAGCAGCCACGTCGCTTTTAATTTGAGCATCCTTCAATGAGACCTAAAAAACGTAATAATAATACATAAAAATTCGTCAAAAATTAGAAAAAAAAATCAGCAATTATTTTTAATTTTTTTTTCAATATGTCAGCCAATTCTTGTTATCAAAAATCATCTTTAGTTCCGGAAAGCGTTCCTGTCCAAAAAGGAAGTATCAGAAAGACGTTCCGGAGCGTTCCGGGTCGACAACACCACTGCTGTTGGCCCTTTCAAACACTGTGCCAAGAATACAACAGTTAGTTGATGATAAGCATTAAAGAATTTTTTACCTTTTGTAATTACTTTTTTACTGGTTAAATAAAATATGAAAAAAATTATGCATCTTGTATTTGTACTTAATAAATTACAGAAATAATCATGGGTACGTGAAATTCTAAATTTTTACCAAGGAGTACGATTACTGTAAAAGGTTGGGAACCATTGCTATAAACCAATAATAATGATCTTGATGAAAATGCCACATGGTTGATTTAATTTCTTTGGTCATGTTCGACGAAGAGGACGATTCTGCCGTCCAGAAGAAAAGTACTTTAAGTAAACATTTTGTTCAAGTGAGTATTTTTATTCATACTCAATTTGCAAGGATTTTTAAAAGAAAATGCATTGTTAAACGTTGTTTGGTTATTATTATTCAAGTAGGTACTGTTTCTGACACATTGTTTCAATTAAATAAAACAAAACGCAATAAACTTTATTGAAATTCACTCAATGGTGTACAGTAGGACACAATTAATATGTTCAAGCTACGAATCCATATGAGAAGCGACCTTTTCTATTAACACTTTGAGTGCCAACATAATTTTTAAAAGTTACCTAAAATGCCACACTGTGAGAGGAAAATAGAATTTTTAAATTATGTATCTTTATTAATTTCGAAGCATTTATATACGAAAATTATTTCAAAAACAAAAAAAATGGTATAATTCCATAGAAAATTCACATAAGTCCAAAATAAAATGTAATTCTTTTATTTCACAGTCTATCCCTTATGAACATTTATGTTATCAAGTACATAATCCATGGAACCTCTTTTTGCACTTGGAACAAAAAATGTTTGATCCCCATCTTTCTCATTGCAATCAATAGATCTTCTCAAATTACGACCTGGTAATTTCTCTAAACCTAAACCGACACCTTTTGAAACAACATTACTGATTACTACAGAAGTCGCCTTTTCTGTTAACCAATCTTGTTCTATACTATCTATTATTGATGATGTGAATTTGAGACGTGGCATTGCTCTGCCATTAGTATTTACTTTGTAGATGATAGAAGCATTTAGCACCATTATTCCAAAAATATAAAATACAACTTTCTTCTAGAATTACAATGTCCTCCTCTCATCAACATGCGTATACAACATCATGTCAGATACGTCAACCCCACCCATAAATTAATCATAATCTGTAACTATTGAAGAATTCTATTCAAAAAACCCTGTTCGATTAATCTAATTTCGTTGTAAATTTTAGTATTATTATACCTTAACAATACCTTTAAAATTATAGATTTGTTAAACAAATTAAATAATTGTTTTTCATTTTGAAAAAAAACATTTTATTTATAAAATAAATC